>JAULJZ010186696.1:0-45984 GCA_032270985.1 Heliamphora pulchella | reverse complement strand
TGCATTAGTTATAATGCCTGGTTTTACTTGTGGTTGAGTTAGCTCCCACCATATGATTGCATATCCTGCTTTACAGCGTTATAGTTTGTTTCTATTGGGTTTCGGCTCACGGTGTAGGATTTTATTGTAAAACCATTTTTAAGACATGTGGATGATGATCTGGAGGAGTTGATCTAGTGGTGCCCATGGTGGCGTAAAACACTAGTAGTTTTCCTTTTGTATGCCTGTTTGAAGGCACATTTGTACACCTCTGGGCAATATACTTATGCATGATACATGATATTTACTGTTTATGAGAGATGCATGTTGGGTTTTCATTTGATTTTAACAGGTAAATTTGAATGTATGAAAACTTATTTTCATAAAATTAGTGTTTGGTAGATTTTCACGTGACCTCGGACTTTGGGGCGTGTTAACTTGGTATCAGAGTTCTGGGTTCGAATACCTAAGAGCCATGGGAAGAGGGTTTATCACATGGTGAGATTGATTACTGATGCTTTCTTGCATGTGTATAAATATTCTTATAACATGCTGTTAGTCTTTTTAGCATGATCGTTTGTGTATATATGGGTAGGGAGGTTGAATCTCAAGATTGATGAGTCTTGCCTTAAGGCGTTTGAACTAACAGATTTGGGAGCCAAGTTAGAAGGGCATTTGGCCGGCGTGTTTTCTAGCAAGGAATCTGAATAAGTTATCCAAATGGACGAGTCCGTCTTGTTGGTTCTCCTTGGTATGTGAGACGTGTTTACAAAACTTTAAGTGGCTACGTGTTAGCATACTTATGTGCGTTATGTGTTGATGTTAGAAATAACATGTGGTAGGAAAGCTTATCCTATTATCTGCTCTATATAGAATTTTGTCCATGCGGGCAGTGCGGGAACGGGGTCATGGCCGAGGCCGTGGCCGAGGTCGTGATTATGTTCAGGTTCCAGAGGGGGGAGACGTTCATGCCCCACAGGAACAAGTGGGCGATGCTGACGTCATGTAGGAGATGCTTGCTACTATGAGAGTGATGGCTGAGACATCCAGAGCTACAGTGAGGGCTCCTGAGCCGAGAGCCTTTGTGGCTATGAGGGAATTTTGGCAGTTGGATCCTCTGACCTTTTCTGGGGAACCGGACCCCAAAGGTTCTACCGAGTGGTTGAAAGTGACCACAACTATCTTCGATACTCTGGATATTGAGGAGGTTGCTTTGCGCATGAGATTGGCAGCGTTCCAACTGCGGGAAGATGCTAGGGAGTGGTGGAAGTTCGCCAAGACCACGGTGGATGATACGTGGGTCGCTTTCACGAGTGTCTTCTTGGAGAAGTATTTTTTGAGATCTTCGAGAGATACATACCGGGAGGAGTTCCTCTCTCTTGTTCAAGGGATTTTTTCTTGGTCCAATATGAGGCCAAGTTTGCGAATCTGTCGCAGTTCGCAGCTGAGATGGTATCTATAGAGGAGTTACGCACTAGGAGGTTTAAGAGAGGCCTTCGACCTACCATCAAAGACATGATTGCAGCTCTGGGTTTAGACGTGTACATTGCTTTGGTGGAAGCCTCTATCCGAGTAGAGAACTCACTGGCAGAGAGCCGCAGAGTTAAAGAGGGCAAGGGCCAACAGAGTGATGGAGGTACGCAGCTTCAGGGGCGCAGGAACAAGCACCGGAGGCCGTCGGGTTCGAGTTCTCATTTTATCGGATTGTATTAGCCGCAGTCGTCCAGCCTGCACCTTCAGTGGCCTTGGCAGGAAGGCCAGAGTAGAGAGGGCTGATTTGTTATCGATGCGGACAGCCGGGGAATCATTCAATTGAGTGCCCGCAGAAGGGCCAGGTACAGAGTTCAGTGTCTGTCCAGTCACAGGCGAGAGATCCACCAGTATGCTATGGGTGTGGTCAGTCCGGGCACCTCCGTAAGTTTTATCCTCAGGAAGGGAGTGCCCAGGGTGCGATAGGAGCGCTAGGTACTCCATCTGCGTAGAGACGGCAAACTCCTCAGCAACCTAGGGCCTAGACGTTTAGTTTGCATGCGAGGAACTTCAGCTCAGTCTGTGAGGCAGTCAATGACTCAGGGTCTTGCTGAGCGCAGTGCTTCCAAAGCACCAGTTGCATCTGATGCTGTAGCTACTCCTACCATGATCAGAGGTACTCTTCTAGTCTTTAGATCATGGGCTAGTGTCCTTATCGACACAGGAGCATCACATTATTTTATTTCCTCTACCTTTGTATCTGCATTGGGGTTACGAATAGACCCGTTGAGTAGTGCATTGCGTGTGGAGACTCCAATAAGTGGGAATGTGGTGTTGAGTAGAGTTTGCAGATCTTGTGAGTTAGGAGTCGTCGGTCGTTGTTTAGAGTTTGATTTTATCATTTTGGACATGACCACGTTTGATGTCATCATAAGGATGGACTGGCTGACTACCTACCGTGCCTTTATAGATTATGAGCGACAGAGTGTCGATCTGTACGCCGGAGGTTGATTGCTTCTACTTTGTGGGTGATCGGGATGAGGACTTGGTGTCTGTGCCAGGTGCTGCACGAGTTCGAGGGAACTTGGGTTTCCTCTTTTCTGTTCTTAGGTTGGATGAGCTGAGTGAGGTTCGAGGGGAGCTACCCCTGTGGTTTGTGATTACCCAGATGTCTTTCCTGATGATCTGTTTGTGTTATCGCCAAGCTGAGATGTGGAGTTCTCTATTGATCTTGTTCCAGGACCTGCTCCCATCTCTATGCCATCGTATCGCTTCGCACTTGCTGAGTTGTAGAACTCAAGGTGCAGTTGTAGGAGTTGCTAGATAAGGGGTTTGTACGGCCGTGTACGTCTCCGTAGGGAGCTCTAGCTCTTTTAGCAAAGAAGAAGAATGGGATATGCTTAACGATGTCGGAGAGTTTGATTTGTGTCTCGGGGAGACAGAGACAGGTGCGACTTTATATTTAGTAGTTTCACAGCTCGCATTGGTTGCATGCGTGTTAGAGGCTCAACGAACCGATAAGGAGGCGCAGATGATATAGGACTGCATTGCTAGTTGGAAGGACACAGCAGGATGGGTGGTGAGTTCAGATCAGAGTTTGAGGTTGACAGGGCGATTGTTTGTGCCAAAGTTGTGCCGTGCTGGGGTTCTACACGAGTTTCATCATTCACATCTTGCAGTGCATCCAGGAGGCACCAAGATGTATCATGATTTGCGTCGTCAATTCTGGTGGACGGGAGTGAAGAGGGATGTGATCCGGTTTGTTTCTCGATGCCTTACTTGTTAGCAAGTAAAGGTGAAACACTAGAGACCAGTAGGATTGTTACAGCTGTTGCCTATATCTGAGTGGAAGTGGGAGAATATCACAATGAATTTTGTGTCAGGACTTCCTCGATCGCCAGCGGGACATGATGCTATTTGGATTGTGGTTGATAGGCTGACGAAGTCGGCATATTTTCTTCCCATTCGTGTGAGGGATTCGGTGGACAGATTGGGTAGGCTATATGTTTGGGAGATAGTCCGACTACACGGAGTACCGGTTATTATTGTTTCTGATCGAGACCCACGCTTTACATCGCTCTTTTGGCAGAGTGTTCAGATGGCTTTGGGGACGAGCTTGATTTTCAGCATAGCTTTTCACCCATAGACCGATGGTCAGTCTAAGAGGACCATCCAGATTTTGGAGAACATGTTGAGAGCCTGTGTGCTTGATTTTTGGAGTTCTTGGGAGGATCATCTATCATTGGCAGAGTTTGCATACAACAACAGTTATTAGTCCAGTATTGGGATGGCACCGTATAAGGCTCTGTATGGTAGGCCGTGTAGATCGCTGGTGTGTTGGACAGATGTGGGTGAGACCACTATTTTGGGGCCCGACCTAGTACGGGAGACGACCGAGAAGATTGCAATGATTTTTCAGCATCTAGTGACAGCACAAAGCCGCCAGAAGAGTTATGCTGATCAGAGAAGGAGACCTTTGGAGATCATGTGTTTCTGAAGGTCTCGCCACGTAGAGGGTTGCTGAGATTTGGCCATAGCGGGAAGCTATCACCGCGCTTTATTGGACCTTTCGAGATCCTGGAAAGGATTGGGGTGGTAGCATTCTGTCTGGCCTTGCCACCTCAATTAGCATCCGTGCACAACGTGTTTCATGTTTTTATGCTTCAGAGGTATGAGCCTGATCCTTCACATGTCCTGGATTGGGCCGAGTTGCGAGTTGATGAGGATATCACGTATGAGGAGCATCCTGTGAAGATTCTAGATATGAAGGAACAAGTGTTACGGGGGAGAACGATTACTTATGTCAAAGTTCAGTGGCTTCATCACGGGGTTGAGGAAGCGACTTGGGAGCTTGAGTCTAGGATTCGTGCTAGATATCCAGAGTTGTTTACTTCGTGACCTTGTAGTGAATTTCAGGGGCGAAATTCCTTAAGGGGGAGAGTTGTGAGACCCTGTACTATTTCATTTTGATATATATGCATATTCAGTGTTTTTTAACACATTTTAACATTTTTGCTTTAATATGCTTATATGCGTTTTGATTCATGTTTTAGTTTAAATAAGCATGCGGGGTTGATTCCGGGGGTTGCGGGGAGTTACGGTGCGTATTTCAAAATTTTTTTTAAAAAGAAGATATTTTGGAGGCTTATAAATATTTGAAGTTAGATATTTATAAAAGATATTTTTAAAACTTAACAACTAAGTTTTCTCATTTTTCTTTCTGCCTTCTCTCTAACTTCTTGGGGGCTCGGGGCTTGGTTTTTGATGGACCAACAGCCGATCCTTGTTATAGGTATCGTGTTCTACGCATCCACCTGGACGGAATTTCATTCTGACGAAGCTCAATTTTGCACGTGGATCGAGGCATCGAGTCTTTGACTCACTAAGATAGGATTCTGGACTGTATAGATGTTTAAGGGTGCTATATGTAATCTTGTGCTGTTTCACCATTTAAAAACGCATAAAAGGTGATTTATGTTTTAAATCTGATTTTGGGTTAAAACCGTTTTCGGCATTTTGGTGGATGAAAATGTGTTTTGAGAGTTTTCTTTCGAGATTTTGGTGTAAGGCTTGGGCGTGTGGATGTCCGAGGGTGTTTGATGGGTGTTTGGAGGCTTGATTTGAGGCTTGGAGGTAAAAATTGTAGCACAAAATATTTTCTGGGCAGCATCAGTCGACTAGATCATCATTTTGGGCGTTCAATCGACTGGACCTGGGAGGTCAGTCGACTGAAATTGTTTTTGTTTTGATTCTCTTTTTTCAGAGAGTTTTTCAGTCGGCTGGGACTTTGGGCCAGTCGACTAGGGTCCTGTGTGGGCGTTTGGTGGTTGCTTGGATGGTTTGATGGTTATTTTGGAAAAAGGAATGATTTGCAAACGGAGTATTTACGAAAACTTTAGAAAATATGTTTTCTTTTGGGGGTTTGGAGCTGACCCTTGGGGTTGGGGCTCAACCTTGAAAACGTTGGATAAAAGTGTGTGTTTTTACATACCTGTTGATCTCCATGGTAGATGGATTGAATTTTTTTTTTACATATGTTGTATAGCTTTGAAACTCATGTTTTTACATATTTTGTTTGATCTCTATGTTAATGGATGGATCTATTTGTTTGTTTGATCTCCATGTTGATGGATGGATCTTGGTATAAATGTGAAAACGTTTTGGTTTTGTAAAATGATTCTCTAGATGTACCGGGATAGCGGGTATTTGGCACGAGTTGCCCTTGGTGTAAGTCAAAAAATGTGCGCAGAGTAGGTGCTTTGTACCTTTGGGCTAGTCCTCGTAAATTAAGCTGTTGGGTGCTTTGTACCCTTGGGTTTCGGGCCCGTAAATTATGCTTTTACGTTGTGGTGGTTTCGTATAGAACTTGTATTTTCCTAACTGGTCCTATGATGTGTAGGGATTGGGTAAAGGGGCAGGTGTCAGTAGTTGCTACATCTGTCCCCTTGTGATGGAGTCAGTACATAGAATTTATTTTATCTTTTTCCTCGGCTGTGTGGCCCGAGTGGAGCATACTGTTTTACTGATTTATTTTTCTCGGTTGTGTGTGTGTTCCGAGTGAAAAATTTATTTTCTCTTTCCTCGGTTGTGTGATCCGAGTAGAAAGCAACGTTTTGATTACAGTTTTCTTTAACTGTTATTTGCATTAGTTATAATGCCTAGTTTTACTTGTGGTTGAGTTAGCTCCTATCATATGATTACGTATCCTTCTTTACAGCGTTCTAATATGTTTCTATTAGATTTCGGCTCATGGTGTGAAATTTTATTGTAAAATCACTTTTCGAACACGAGGATGATGATCTGGAGGAGTTGATCTAGTGGTGCCTGTGGTGGCAGAAGATTTTAGTAGTTTTCTTTTTGTATGCCTGTTTGAAGGCACGTTTGTACGCCTTTGGGCAATATACTTATGCATAATACAGGATGCTTACTATTTATGAGAGATGCATGTTGGGTATTCATTTGATTTCAATAGGTAGATTTTCACGTGACCCCGAGTTTTGGGGCGTGATATTAATTCTAACTAAGAATAAAAGAAGTAAAAAGAAAACTGAGCTAATGATAAAAGATTTTTGAATTTATGTTAAAGAGAATAATAGAACGGAAGAATAAAAAAAATACTATTAAGAGGAGGTTAAATTAAAATTAAATGATATTTTTTATGAATTTTATGTTTAAAAAAAATAAAGGAGAAAACAAATAAAATGAGCGCCATTAATAAGAATGGAACCAAAACTAGAAGATTTTAAATGATTTTAATATTTTACAAAATAATAGAAAAGGGGAAAGAAAGGAAGAAAGGTAAATTAAATTAAAGGATTTTAATGCTTAACAAAGAAAGATAAAAGAAATAGAATAAAAATAAAGAAAATAATATAAAAGAAAAATTAAGCTAACCTTAAAAAAAGAAAATAAAGAAAAAAGATAAAAGAAAATGGAACGTTGTAAGGAAAAATTAAAAGCTAATAATGAAAAGAAAAGAAAATTAAATGTTTGAAATTAAACATTTAAACTAATATTAAAGGCAAAGAAAAGGAAAAGAAAATGGTACATTAAAAAGAAAAATTAAAAGAAAGATGAGAAATAAAATATGGGTGTAATATTGACTATTGCAACCATATGTATATAAGTGTTTTGATTATAACAATAACGATATCGTTTAGTCGTATTGTTAAATTATGTTAGCACTATTTAATGTATTTAACAAATTTAATGCGAGTAAGCAAATAAACAAAACAAATAAGCTTAAAACATGAATTCGAACATGAATATGGCAACTATAAGCAATGTAAGAATGTAATTAAAATGAAACAATCAAATTAACCCAGTCACTCCAAAGAGGTAGGAAATGGAACTAGAAAGACCAGGGATTCAAACAAAGTACCTGGATTGCTAAAGAATCCTCGAGTCCGGGAGTGTGATGGGCAATTCGGTCCCCGGGCGATGATCCAAGCTAGAGTTTCAGAACTTCAGTATCGGGGGTTTGGCTCTCGGTACTTTGGCAGGGTTTCGGCGTCAGGGCTCGGGATTGCTCGGCGGCTCGACAGAGCTTCTCTCTCTAAAATTCTGTCCTGAAAATGTTCCAGGGGATACGATATTTATAGAATTCTTCAACCAATGAGATTGTAACACGTTTTGGGACACGTCAGACCATTTGAAGTTGGCGGTCGCCAGGTCATGAGTTGGCGGTCACCATAAATAAAAAGGTTCCAAGAAGTTCTATTGGCAGTCGCCACAATGCAAGTTGGCGGTCGCCACTTTGGCTAGGGTTTCCAAGAAATTCTATTAGCGGTCGCCACAATGCATGTTGGCGATTGCCATAAAAAGTGGATGTTTCCAAATGGTTTTATTGGCGGTCGCCATAATGGAGTTGGTGGTTCAAAATAATTTCATTGGTTTGAAGGTTTTGATGATTCGGTTCAATTACCGAGCTTGGATAATTTTTCGAGGATCGTATTGAGGTACCATTCCAACTGTTTTCATTATCGAATTTACCTAAGATTAGGCGGGATTAAATTAGGGTGTCTACAGTTGCCCCTCTTTTATATAACTTGCAAAGCAACGCGGAATGCAAGTTATATCAAAGATCCAGGGACAATAGCCATTTGACCGAGCCGTCAATCTTAGGCAAAAAACACACAAGCATGCATATGATGTTGGTCGTACTCGAATTTCTATCGAGCTGCCTACGTACCCCTTTACAAGGGATCGGACCAAAACGTAGTTCCTAGGGGCAAAATGCAAGGATGCAAGATAAGAAACATGATGCGAATGCTAACATGAGCAGATGCTAACATGATGTAGACACTGGTTTGATCGAATAACTTCTAGAGATTGAGTCAAGATATCAAGAGAGCACAAATAAGTCAAAGATCGAGTTAAGATCTAAGAACTCGGCTGGGGATAAGATAATCAAAAGGATCGAGTCAAGATCCTAGAAATTATTTTAACCCGGAGAGCAACAACGTATTAATAGGTCGAGTTAAGACCTAAAAACTTGAAACGTAGCAAGGGATAAAAATAATTGAAAGCCGAGTCAAGACTTAAAACTATCTTCATCGAAAGGATAACCATGAATTAATAGGTTGAGTCAAGACCTAAAAACTCGGGACGAAACACGGGATAAAAATAATTAAAAGCCGAGTCAAGGCTTAAAATTATCTTTATCGGGAAGGATAACCACGAATTAATAGGTCGAGACAAAACCTAAAAATTCGGGACGAAGGACGAAGCATGGGATAAAAATAATTAAAAGTCGAGTCAAGACTTAAAACTATCTTTATCGGGAAGGATAACCACGAATTAATAGGTCGTGTTAAGACCTAAAAATTCGGGACGAAGTATAGGATAACAATAATTAAAAGCAAAGTCACGGCTTAAAATTAAATTTATCCGGAGAGGATACCACAAACTGTCACAAAAATTTTCTTGAAATATTTTTTTAAAAAAGCACCCAAGAATTTAAAATTATTTTTGAAAAACCTCTAAGATTAGTATTAGAAAAACATACACACAAAATAAAAAATATTATTTTTTGAAAACATGGCGGTCGCTCACTTTAAAAGTGGCGACCGCCAACTTCAGGCGCGCATAGGGTCCTTGAGGCATGCGGGTGAGAGCTCATTCTCTCATATCCACTCTCTCTCTAACCTCCCTTGCTCTCCCAAACTCTCCCACACTCCCTCTTGCTTTCCCTTCATTTTCTTGCTTTCCTTTGACATAGCGGGCCACCGACACCTTGAGGACATCGCGGGAGCCATCAGAGGTTCCTCCGCGAGTGAGAGCTCCATCATGGGGACGCTCGGGGGCACGACCACCAGCCTTCTGGCCGGCGAGGTTACCACCACTCAGCGTTCCACCGTGCTGGGTGCAATGGATGCCCTTGCCCTTGAGGCGGAGCGTGCCTCCCGTCGTGCTGCTGGCACGGGTAGCTGCCGAGGCACAGGCAGCTATAGACGCTGCTGCCGAGGCTGAGATGGCTGCTTTCCTCGATCCACATGCTGGGGAGGGCCATTCAGCGCCTTTCGATCCTCACACCTACGCCCCGCTACCCCACCGCTTGGTTCCGGGTGGGATGCGGCGTTACGAGCCACCTACTGACTCTGTTGCCACTAATGTTCTTCTTCGGGAGCCGGACAAGCACATTTCTCTCCAGCGCCCTTCGGTAGGTTCCCTATTTCTACCGTTTCAATATCAAAGCATGTTTATATGATATATCTTAAAGATAGACGCATGCCTAGGATCCCCCATGTGATATGATGATGATATGATATAATGTGTTGATACTGATTTATTTTGATACCTATGATTATTGCTGTGTAAATGTTTGAGAATTATAATCATAACAAACCTGGATACTGAACTGAAAATCTTAGCTTAGGTACCTGTACAATGGAGTTTTAAAATAGTAGGGACACTAACACTAGACTTAGGGTTTCAAATTCAAACAGTAAAAAGGACGATTATTTTAACAAAAATATCAAAAATAAAGGGCTTATTTTTTTAGTTTTATTTTTAGAAAAAACATAAAAAACTAAGGGAGAATATTTTTGTTTTGTTTTTGGGGCATGAAAATTAAGGGGAGAATTTTTTTTTTCAAAAATCCTAAAAATAAGAGGAAATTTTGTTGAAAATCCTAAAATCTAGGACAAATTTTCAAAAATCACAAATTCTAGAAAATTAAGAAGCATTTTTCAACAATTATGGAAAATTTTTCAAAAATTACTAAAAAATTAAGAAAAATTTCCCAAAAATCTTAGAAAATTAGGAAAAGTTTTTCAAAAATTCTAGAAATTTTAAGATTTTTTTTTCAAGAATCCCAAGAAAATTAAGGAAAATATTAAAAAATTTAAGGAACATTTTCAAAAATCTTAAAAAATTAGAAAAAAAGTTAGAAGATCTGGAAAAAAATTTCAAAAATCTTAGAAAAATTTGGAAAAAAATTTCAAACATCTTAGGAAATTAGGGTAAAATTGGGGCAAAACATGAATTCCAAAGGGAGGATTTTTTTTTTATTTTTGATTTTTGGGAAAAACTAACACACAATGATAGAGCCTGGCACACCAGTGCTTAGGGTTCTTAGTCTTTTACTAGAACGTGCTAGGTTTGCCTGGTGCACCAGGGCTTAGAGTTTCTAGTCTTTTACTAGGACGTGCAAAAATCAAAGAATTGTCACTCACACACGAACCTAGAGTTAGGGAGATTTGCCTAGCGTACCAGGGCTTAGGGTTCCTAGTCTTCTACTAGGACGTTCAAGATTTGTCTATCGCACCAAGGCATAGGGTGCCTAATCTTTAGGGCTTGAAAGATTTTCCTAGCTCACCAGGGCTTAGGGTACCTAGTCTTCAAGGGCTTGAGAGATTTGCCTGGCTCACCAGACCTTAGGGTGCCTAATATTTAGGGCTTGAGAGATTTTCCTGGTGTACCAGGGCTTAGGGTGCCTAATCTTTAGGGCTTGGGGTTCCTAGTCTTCTATTAGGATGTGCAGGGTTTCCCTAGCGCACTAGGGCTTAGGGTGCCTAGTCTTCTAGGGCTTGAGAGATTTGCCTGGCGTACCAGGACTTAGGGTGCCTAATCTTTAGGGCTTAAAAGATTTTTCTGGAGCACCAAGGCTTAGGGTGCCTAATCTTTAGGGCTTAAGAGATTTGAAGGGTCATCAAACACATATGAACCTAGGGTTTTTATTGCTTTTAGCCATTTTCTGCATTGTTTGGTATGCTTTTTATAAATTCTCTACTCATTTTCTTCTTTTCAGGCTGGTCACTATATCTGGGGCTTCGGTGGTTCTGCTTATGGAGAGGTGTTTGAGTGGTATGATGCCCTCCCTGGTCCTAGCTGGGCTATTATCTATGCCTCCGGCTGTGCTTGGTCCATACCCTTATTGGGTAAGATGAGTAATGATCGGGTCTGGCTGACAGCTCTGGCTGAGCGGTGGTGGGATACCACCAACACCTTTCACTTCACCACCTTCGAGCTACACTGACGCCTCTTGATTTCTCCATGATCACCGGCATCCGGGTTGGAGGAGTTCCCATCCTATTTGACCCGTTCGTCACCTGCTCTACTGACGCACTGATGCATTTTCTCAGAGCTATCCCCGCACAGATGGACAGAGACCGTGTTAGATATACATGGTTCTTCGAGCGCTTCCGCCACTTCCACTACTTCAAGCCATGCCATTACGAGTAGGTTGCCCATGGATTTCTGATGTATATATTCGGTACCTCCTTGTTCTTGAACAGGGAGAACACCGTCCATTTACATTACTTGGGTGCCCTGGTTCGTCTTGATTGGGTTGCTTCATATGACTGGGGAGGAGCTGCTCTCGCCACCCTCTACGGCTTTATGAGGACCTTGACCCGGTTCCCCCAGGAGCTCAACATTGGAGGATACTAGAGGGTCTGGGAGGTATGATTTAGTTTTTGCACATTTTCATTCATTTCTTTTATCTATCATCCATTATCTGCTTGCTGACATCTTTTCTTTACAATTGTAGACTTATGAGTTCCTCAGGTTTCACGTCTCAGCAAACTCCTCAGTAAACCCTCTAATCATTCCCCGAGCGGCCCGATAGTCCCGAGGGTTGAAGGGAAAGAAGGTTGGGGGAAGGACATTGACTGCTTTTGAGTATCGTTGGACCGGTTGACCCCTGACCAGGTATCAATTTTACTGCTCTCTATATCGCATTGTTTCTGTTGTCTTTGTTCTGCACACGAATCACTGCATACTGATTATCATACTGTACTACATTCATTGCTCACAATTTACTGATTGCTTTGCACTATACTTTGAATTGCTGCAGGTCCATAGGGATGTCTGGCGGGGAGTGGAGGATCGGGCTGGCGCAGATCTGATGCGCAGCCGGGATCTTACCTCGAGACAGATCTTGCTAGAGGGTCCATTCGGTCGGGAGTACTATCTCGGGGAGCAAGAGGTCCACTAGTTACTCGACCTCAATCACTTCAGGATACCGGTGGTCCCTCCATTACGCATGCGCTGGACCAATCTCCTGGGCCGTGTCGACCTGCTCTTGGAGATGGTGGGAACCTATGCCTCAGAGTTGCTGGTGTTAGAGGGGAATTACACAGCCTGGGCTTGGGCACACTTATTGGGACCACTAGGACCCAGCTCGGCTCCCCAGGCGACAGGAGAAGAGGACGAACACCGGAGGCTGTTGCTGTTGGTGGTGCTGGAGTTGCTGTTGGAGCTGCTACTGCTGTTGATGCTGCTGGAGGGATGAGGGGCCCAGAGATTCCATGGGATGTCCAAATTGTGGCATATGGCTTCCCCTTCCCTCTTTCTATCCCAGTTCCACCAGTACCGGAGTTCAGGGCTGAGATCGGCCAGGTTTGTCTTCTACATTTCCTTCAGTTACTTCCCTTTTTTACTTGTCTAGTTTTCTTGAACTGTTCTCTTTTATTCTTTGTAGATTGACCAGGCTTAGCTAGATCGCACGATGCTGATGGTTACTGGCCTGAGGGCACTAGTCCGATAGATGGATGCCACTATGTGAGTGGCCGGCATTATTTTACACCAGTGGTCAGCATGAGTATTTTACATCTTCTTTCAGTTTTTCTGCACTTTCTTTCATTATTCTGTTCTGAGTCTTACTTCTCTTTTGACAACCTCCAATGCCACCTGTTGTCATCATACAGCCGCAGGTTCCCGTTCCGCCTCCAACTCTGGTCCCAGCTCGAGGTTGTGGGTCTCGTGCTGCCTCCTCCAGAGCTCGCTCCAGAGGATCCAATTCTTTTGCCAAAAGTCGCTCCAGAGCCATATCTTCCTCCTCCTGCAGTGATGGTGATGATAACGACGACGTCGAGAGGCTCTTTGAGGACGTTAGCTCGGACAAGGCCGGTCTTCCTCCCACCAGGTCTGCTTGAGGCATATTTGAGAGAGAGAGAGAGAGCTTTCCCCCCAGTTACATACATTTTCATACACTTATTTGGATACATTTAGCTTTTTCATGGGCTTGCGTGCCCCAATACATTTATGGGCCTGCGTGCCCTTGTTTACTGGTAATTGGGCCTAGGTGCCCCAGTTTACATTATGCTACATTCTGTTGTTTTTTGATGCATTTTTGAGCCTGTGTGCCATTTATTGCTTTATATTTATCTGTTGTATGATTTTCCTTTATTTGCTGCTCAAACTGTCTTGGATACATAATACAAATGTCAAAATTTACACAAGTTTCAGAAATCACAAACTAATAAATGCCTGCCACCTTTTAACATGGCGATCGCCATAATCAAACCTGGTGGTTGCCACATCTAACCTCGGTAACATGGTGGTCGCCTGGTTAAAAAGATGATGTCACTATACAGTCTGCTTTCAAGTTGGCAGTCGCCCACTCCAAGGTGGTGGTCGCCACAATGACTGCACCTTTTGTTGCTTTTTTGATCTCAAGCCTTTTCATGCTTTATAAATATAGCTTTGGAGGCCCCATTTTCATTTACTCTCACTCAGATGGCTAGTCCCCTTTCTGCATGGATTGAGGCATTTTCCCATATTGAACGTTTGAACTTTACCCCTTACGACATCAACTCTTTATTTTCTCTAATGGCCATAAAGATTGACAGACCATTATTGAAACTAGCTGTTCAACTATGGGATCTGTAGTCCCATTGTAGACACCCAAATTTGACCCTGCCTAATCTTAGGTGAATCTGATGATGAAAACGATTGGAAAGGTAATTCAGTACGATCTTTTAAAAATGATCCAAGCTTAGTATTTGTGCCCAATCATCAAAACTTTCAAACCAGTTTGAACCGCCAACTCCATTGTGACGACCGCCAATAGAACCTCTTGGAAGCTTTCACTTATTGTGGCGTCCGCCATGTCCATACAGGCGACCACTAACTCCAATCTGGCGACCGCCAACTTGCATAATGGCGACCGCCATAAGTAGCTTTTGAAAACTCTCCTGAAGTAGCGACTGCCGACTGACTGCCACCTTGAAAAACCCTGACGTGTCCCAAAACGTGTCAGCATCTCATTAGTTGAAGAATTCTATAAATACCGTACCCCTGGTAAATTTTTAGAGGAGAAGAACAGAATTTTAGAGAGAGAAGCTCTACCGAGTCACCGAGCAAGTCTGAGTCTCGACACCAAAACCCTGCCGAAGTACCGAAAGTCGAACCCCTAATACCGAGATTCCAAAATCCTAGCTTGGATCATTGCCTGAGGACAGAATTGCCCAATCACCACTCCCCGACTCGAGAATTCCTTAGCGATCTAGGTACTTTACTTAGATCCCCGACTCTTCTAACTCCATTGTCTACCCCTTTGGAGTGGGCGGGTTAATTTGATTGTTTCATTTTCACTACGTTCTCACATTGCTTATAGTTGCTATATTCATGTTCGGATCCAAGTTTTATCTATTCTTAGCTTGTTTTGTTTATTTGCTTACTTCCATTAAACTTATTAAATTATTAAATAGTGCAACATAATTTAGCAATACGACTAAAACGATGGCGTTATTGTTATAATTTAAGCACTTATAAACATATGGTTGTAATTGTCAATATTACACCTATTTAATGCTAATGTCCTATTTTATTTTTTTTTCTTTTTTTGGTTGTAATATTAATTTAATGTTTCTCTTTTTAGTTTTAGTTTAATATTCTTTTTTTTTCTTTTATTTTATTGTAATATTAGTTTAATGTTCCATTTTATTTCCTTTTTCATTTCTTTGCTTGTAATATTAGTTTAATGTTTCTTTTCTTTTAGCTTTAATTTAATTTTTTTTTTCTTTTCTTGTAATATTAGTTTAATGTTCTATTTTATTTATTTTTCTTTTCTTTGCTTGCAATATTAGTTTAATGTTTATTTTCTTTTAACTTTAGTTTAATATTTTTTTTCTTTTTTTTTCTTGTAATATTTTCTTTTCTTATAATATTAGTTTAATGTTTCTTTTCTTTTAGTTTTAGTTTAATTTCTTTTTTCTTTTCTTTTCTTGTAATATTAGTTTAATATTCTATTTTATTATTTTTATTTTTATTTGCTTGTAATATTAGTTTAATGTTAGTGTAATTTTCGTTTCTAGCATTTTATTTTATTTTATTTTATTTTTATTATCAATTTTATTTTTCTTATAATGTTCCATTTGTTTTTGTTCTAAATGTTAGCTTTATTTTTTTTTCATAGTACTTATTTTATCTTTCTTTTATTTTATTTTGATAACATCAAAAATTACAAAAATTCCTTTTATGCTAATTCATATTCTTCTTCTTTTTCTTATTTTCATCTTTTAAATGGTAGTATAATTTTCTCTTTTAATAATAATTGAAACTCTCTTGTTCATGTCATTTCTTTTATTTTTTTTTCTTTTGTTTTGTTTAAAAATATAAAATAAATAATTAGATTTTTTCTTTTGTTTAGTAGTTTAGATAAGTATTTTTTAACTTTCTTATTTTGGCATAATATTTCTTTTGTAAGCTTTCTCTTTATTTCGTTTTCTTTCAAATTAAATTTTTAAATATTCTCTTATCATGTTAATACATAAAATATTTGTTATTAGTTTTATTATTTTTCTTTGATAAACTTTTTAATATAGAATTTTCTCACGCTTTTTGTTTTAGCTATGCTTTTAGATAATTTGACAATATACATGTTTAGTAAGTTAATTTTATGATATACTTTAAAATCATGTTTAGAATAGCTTAGGTTTTTTTTTTTTTTTTATAGATATTGTTAGCAAAATTCATATTTATTTTTAGCATAGTTTGAATTTAATGATTTTTAGCATATTTTTGTTCTTTTTAAATCATCGCATTTGGGTTTACTCCATGTATCATTTAGTTATAAATTGCTTGCCGTAGGATTTAGAATTTTATTTCTTTATTTGCTTTGTTTTGGCATTCTATATACATATATTATGTATTTTTTATATTTGATTTTGGATATTCCCTATTTACCTCAACTTTCTTTATTTGTATGCATTTGAAAAATCATATTAATGAACCAATGATGATTAGTAGAGGCCAACCTTACGGTTGGACAAACGGGGTGCCTAATACCTTCTCCAATTCGTACCTTAACTCCCGAACCCTTTTTCTCTAGTTAAATGCTTTAAAGATCAATGGTCATTTTTGTTTTTCTTGATTTTTTCTCAAAAATCAAGTGGCGACTCTATTTTCAACAAAAAAAAAGTTTTCAAAATTTAGCTTTTAAGGTGTTAAAATATTTTTATTTTAAAACATCTTTTGAATTTTCTTATTTTTAAACTACCGAGAAACTCCAAAATCCCAGCGCCACACCCATGTCTTCTGGTTCGGTCTTGAAGAGCTATGCCCCACTGTGAAGGAATTTGCTGCTATCCTGGACCTGACTCTACGAAGCTCCGTTGTTGTTCCCACTTTTTTCCTTTCGACTCGGCAGCAGGTCATGCAACTTTGTGGCCTGTCTAGGATGGAAGTTTCTCTTCTGACATCGAGTGACTGCCTTGACATTCCATGACTCATTGAGAGGTTCTATCCTACTGGTGACCTTAGTGATCTTGACTTTCAGCTGCGGCGTCGTTATGCCCTTTGTTTCTATCTTCTTGCCCAGTATCTTCTCGTTTCTTCTGATAGGTGAGTTAGTTACGTACTGGTCGACATCGCAAGTCAGATGTGGATGGGTAAGGACTTTGTACCACTTGTCTTAGCCGAGACACTACTGGGCCTAGATGTTGTTCATTGCGGTGAGACCACTACTTTTGTCGGCAGTCCCTTGCTTCTTCAGGTAAGCTCAACCTTTTCTCTTCATCAGACTTTTGTCATGCTGTAAGGCTTTTCTCTTACTGATCTAACTTTTGCTGTACATCTGGCTGATGAAGAAGGTAAATCTTGTACAGAAACCACTTACTAATAAGCACAATGCTGCAGCTTTCCTTTATTGCCCTTACTACCAGATATACAGCGTCGAGGAAGCCTGGCGATAGTACATCTCCTCTCTGACTGGCCCGGATATCACCTAGTAGTGCCCTAGTGGCGGATCGCTGCCATGACTCTGATTACCATGGATCACCCTGGTGTTCTGCTGATTGGTCTGCGTCATACTACTTTATATTATTCTCATCTAATCATGCGGCAATTAGGTCGTAGATAGATCATCCTTCATAGTATCCGAGGCCGTTTATTTTCATCTACACTGCGGGCCCCGCTTCTAGCATTGTATTAGATGCCTGGCTGTCCCGCTCGCTGATGGAGATGCAAGAGCTACAGTGTCCCAAACTTTTTGCCGAGTACAAGACATGGCTAATGCAGGATATGGAGAAGAAAGACGAATATGAAGGGAAATAGACAGCAAAAAGGAGGAAGATTTGAGGCCTCCTGCTTTGTTTTAAAGATTTCACAGCTTTCTTTTTTATTTTGTTTGTAGAGTTTGAGAGTTACCCGCCCTCCCTTTTATGTTCAAAACTTTGTAATTCGAAACTAAAGTAATGAAAATCCCACATTATGTTTAAGAAGTTCCAAAGTTATCTAAAGTTTTTTGGTTTAAATAAATGACTTTATTATCAAAATTCAAAAATATATTTGCATTGGTTTTACTCAGATTCAAAGATGGTTAAAAACAAAGAATGTAGCCAGATTTCTGATAAGAAGCTGCCTACGTATCCCAAGAAAATAAAATCATGCTATAAAGTAGTTTGGGCTCGGTTTGCTCTCGGGTATTGACACTCTCCTTTTGTGATGCCCTAACTTTTGCTAAGGTTGCCCTTTCGGATTTTCGGCCTTGCGGGCTGCTCTAACTTTTGCCTGAGTTGCCTTTCAATTTTTAACTCAGGGAGTTTTTATTTTCTCTTTATTTTTTCCTCAAGGATAGTACCTTTTAAGTTGGTCAAGGTTTACTGGTATAGAGAACACATTGCCATCTAAATGCATAATAATAACTGTACCATCGGTCATGATAGTTTTAATGAGAAACGACCTAGACCAATTTGGCTTGAACTTGCCTCCGGGGTCAAAGATGGGAGCTCTAATTTCCTTAAGAACCAGATTTTCTTCTTTGAGATCCTGGGTCTTAACCTTCTTATTGAATGCTCGAGCTATCCTTTTTTGGTATCGTTGTACTTGAAACAGAGCTTGCAGCCTTTTTTCATCAAACAAGAGAAACTCTTCCATTCGGTTCCTCTGTCATTCCTTTTCTGAAATACTGGCCTTAGCCACCACTCTTAGCGAAGGGATTTTCACCTCAATGGGAAGCACGACTTCCATCTCGTACACTAAAGAGTATGGCGTAGTTTCTGTTGAAGTCTTGTATCCCCAAAGTGCAAATGGTTGATGTTCTGGCCAATCCTTATGTGAGTTGATCATCTTTTGCAAGATCTTCTTGACGTTCTTGTTTGTTGCCTCAACTGCTTCATTGGTCTGCGACTGATATGGTGAGAACTTGTGAGCCACTATCCGGTATTTCTCGAAAAGATCCAAGTCCTCACATTGGAAGAGCAAGCCATTATCTGAGATAATCTCATGGGGAACCTGTACTGACAAATAATGTTTTGCTTGATGAAATTAGCAACATGAGAGGCTTTCAATATAGAGTAGGAGGCTGCTTCCACCCACTTGGTAAAGTAATCAATGGCCACTAAAATGAACTCCTGCCCATTTGACGCATTTGGTGTTACTCTGCCGATTACATCAATGCCCCATATTGAGAACGGCCATGGCGATGTCAGGCTATACAGTTGAGATGGGGGAACGTGCATAAGGTTTGTATGAATTTGACACTTATGGCACATTTGCACGAATTGTATACAATTTGTCTCCATTATCAGCCAAAAGTATCTTTGTCGTAGGATCTTCTTGGCTAACATGTTTCCACTCATGTGTGGCCCACAGACTCCTGCGTGTATCTCTTTCATCATCTCTTGGCCTTCTTCAGTGTTGACACACAGCTTTTTGACCCCAAAATGCCCTCGTTTATATAGTCTTCTCCCATAAATGACAAATTGTGCTGATAGTCTTCGTATTGCCTTTTGTCCTTCTTGTTGGAAAACTTGGGATATTTTTCTTTCTCTATGAAGTTCTGAATGTCAAAATACTATGGCAGTTCGTCGATGCTCTCCTCGATCGCGACTGTGATCTCGTATGTCGGCTTTCTCTTATGCTCGATTATTAATGACCTCATTCTGACCCCGAGTGGGATGTCAATCATGGATGCTAGGGTGGCAAGTGCGTCGGTGAACTTGTTCTGCAGTCTTGGCACATGGGTAAAGATCACTGATTCAAAATATGGTATTAGCTTCTCTAGCTCTTGATGGTAGAGAATCAATGCTACGTCCCAGACCTTCCATTCTCCTCTTGCTTGTGAAACCACTAGTGCCGAGTCTCCGATGACTTCCATCTTCCTTGCCCCTAATCCTAAGGCTGCCTCTAATCCAGCTAAACATGCTTCATACTCAGGTTGATTGTTGGTAACTTCAAAATTGAGCTTCAAAGACAAGGGGACATGTGATTCGTCAGGAGTGACAAGAAGGACTCCTATTCCATAGCCATATTGATTGGATGCGCCATCAAAGTATAAAGTCCACTTGTCATCCCCGACTTTCATCAGCTATTCGTCAGGAAACTGAAACTCTGTGTCTTCACCTCCCTCAACTGGTTGGTCGGTTAGGAATTCTGCTATTGCTCTGCTCTTTACAGACTTCCAGGTGACATATTTAAGATCAAACTTTGATAATAACAACAACCATCGAGCCAACCTTACTGTTAGTGCTGGCTTTTCAAATAGGTATTTCAACGGGTTCATCTAGAAGATGATATTCATCGTGAAAGATAGCATGCAATGCCTCAATTTTTCAAAAAGCCCAAACCAAAGCCCATAATGTCTTTTTTAGTGATGTACAACGTATTTCTGATCCCATCATCTTCTTGCTTAAGTAGTAGACCGCCTTTTCGATTCCAATTTCTCTCTCTTGCGCCAGTATACATCCTATAGCTGAATTAGTCACTGACAAATAAAGGATCAGTGGCTTCTCAAGTTTGAGAGGAGCTAGAACAGGTGGATTTTGCAGGTACTGTGGTATAGCTTCAAAGGCATCTTGGCATTTCTGATCCCATTCGAACTTGACTCCTTTCTTTAGAAGGTGGAACAGTGGCTCACAGGTAGTTATTAATTTTACGATGAATCGACTGAAGAACTATATCTTACGCAAGAAACCCCTGATTTCTCGCTTGGTCCTCGGGGGAGGCATTTTCAAGATTACTTTAATCTTTGAGGGGTCAACTTCGATGCCCCGTTGAGTGATCATAAATCTAAGCAGTTTTTCAGCGATAACTCTAAAAGTACACTTCTGTGGATTGAGCCGCACTTTGTACTAACGAATCCTTTCAAAGAACTTTTGTAGCGCTACGATGTGGCCATCCCGATCCTTAGACTTGACTATCATATCATCCACATATACCTCAACCTCCTTATGTATCATATCATGCAGTAAAGTAGTAGCAGCCCTATGGTAAGTGCCCCATGGTGTTGTGAACGTCGTCTTTTCCCTATCCTCAGGGTTCATCAGAATCTGGTTATATTCAGAGAAGCCATCCATAAATGATAACAAGGTATGTGCTGTCGTACAATCTACCAAAACATTGATATGCGGTAATGGAAAATTATCTTTCGGGTTAGCCTTATTGAGATCTCAAAAATTCACGCAGACTCGGATATGAATGTCCTTCTTTAGAACCGGCACAATATTGGCTACCCATTTTGGATACTCAATTACCATCAGGAATCTAGCGTTGATCTGTTTGGCAACTTCTTCTTTGATCTTCAGGGCCCATTCTGGCCAGATTCGTCTCAACTTTTGTTTGACCGATTTAGCACCAGGGTACAAGGGAATATGGTGTTGGATAATATCGAGATTAATTCCGAGCATATCTTTGTAAGACCATGCAAATACATCTTTGAATTCTTTTAATAAAGTTATTAATTTTTCATGTTCAACTAAGGATAAAGAAGAACCGATTTGTACATTTTGTGGGTTAGTTTCATTACCCAAATTTATTGACAAAGTTTCTTCAATTATTGGTTGGGCACGCATTTTTTTTCTCTTTTTATTAAAAGTTTTATTTCTTCGGGGATATCCTGTTGAATTCAAAATCATCAAAAAGCGTATGAAATAAATCAAATAAGAAGAGTAATTGAAAATCTCGTTCATTTCATTGAAGAAAAAGGGAATTACAAGCTCAAAGGCAAAAGCAGGGGGAGGTGCATAAACAGACGTGTGTCCTCAACCACAGACTCTGACTCAAACCTAGACTCAGGACGAACAACATGCACATTGCAAGACTCTAAGGTCATGTTCTTCACTTCTTTTGCAGCCGCATCTACAATGAGCTTGGTGCGGTCGATTGGTGCATTGAAGCCCATCATGAAGCAGTCTTAGTCAGTTACATGCAGCTAAGCCATCTTTTCGCTGAACAACACTCCCATATCAATACCATCAAGCTTGTTTGCTCAATCTTTCACTTGGATCTTCTTTCCTTCCTCTTCCCCTTCCACTATTTCATCTTCTTCTGTATCAGATAATTGATGGCCAAAGAAGATTTCCAACCCTGGCAGCTTCTAATTGGTTTCTTCATCGATTCACGGCTTCGAGAAGCCATAATACGAGAAATCTTCTCCTTCTTTGACAAAGTAACCGTTGAGCGTTCCTGAGTATTTAGTCTTCTATCCCCCTTTAGGCCCTTCTAAATCTTCTCTCGTCAGCTTGTACCCAAGACCGAAATGGCATAAAGCTGGCAATACTTGGATAGGTTCTGGAATTCCCTGCTGTTTGCAACCCAACCCCATTCGTGGGAAGTAAGACATTTGACATATCATTGTAACTGCTCGCGGGTTGATGTAATTCTCCTCATCCTTTAATAGCATCTGCATAGCCTAAGTTTCATCAAATTGGAACCTACTCAAGGACACATCCCCTTCCCCATGTTGAACCTCAAAGAGGGTTGAACCCTCTCCTCTTGGAGGTTGATTACTATCTTCGCCATAGATGGTCAGCACTGCCCCGTTATTGATTAGTTTCAGCTTTTGGTGGAGAGTAGATGTCACTGCCTAGATGTTTGGGTCGTGCAGCGGCCTGCCCAGCAATAGAATGAAGGAAGCTGGCACGTCTAACACATGAAATTCAACTGACATCTCTAGAGGCCCCACTGATACTGCAAATGATACCATTCCCAACACGTCCCTCATCATGTTATCGTAGGCTTGTACTCCTTGACTACAAGGCGTGAACTGGTCCAGCTTCATCCCTAGGCAAACTGCAATCCTGAGTGGGAAAACATTCAAGGCTGAACTATTATCGATGAGTGTTATCAGGACCCACTTTTCTAAACACTTGACTGTAATGTGTAGAGGCTTATTGTGATTCTTCCATTCTAATGGTAAATCTTTCTCTGAAAAAGAAATCACTTTCGGCTCTGCAGTTGGCAGTATTAATCCAATTAATTGTTCAGGGGTCGCATCTATCGATACATTGGCTTTGTTCAGAACTTTTAACACAGCTTGTTTGTGCCGATGTGAAGCCATTAGCAAGCCCCATATGCTAATGTTAGCCTGTGTCTTCTTCAGCTATTTTAGTATAGCATCGTCCTCTTCTTCCTGTTCGTTCTTTTTATCTTTCCCGCTTGATTGCCCTTTTTCTAACTAAGCTGGCTTGAAATGCTGCCCACTTTTAGTCAGATGCTCTACGCCTTCCTCAGAATCCCACAATCTCGGCATTGTACTTTCAATCTGTCTTACCTTGTCTATGCACAGAGGGCTTTCAAATGCCCATAGATCATTTAAGTCAGTGCCTGTCGTTCTTTCTCTTCTCTCCTCTTCCTCTTCAATGGCCAAGGTATTGTCGACCTCTTCCTAGATGTCCTCTTCAATAAAACCCACCTGTTGTTCTTGAGCGGCCTAGAAGTCGGTCCATTTAGCCCCATCTGATTTCAGCACAACTCTTACTAACCAATAGGATTGCATGTCACCAACATATATCTCCTCCTCAAAACGTTGAGGAAGTGTAATGCCGTCGAGCACATTGCCAAATCCATATGGCCGAGCTGGGTAGTCCAACGGTCAGTCATTTTCCTCATTACGCTCCTCTTCTTCTTGTTGGTTGACTTGGATTGCTATATGATACCCTTCCGAAGCATCATCATTCCATTCTTTCATCATGCCATTCCCAACCATAATTAGTGAATAGGCTGTCTGATCCTTAGTAGCTGAAACATGCGGGCATGGCAGATGCACTGAACAGATGTACTGGCGTGGATCTTTCGACTGTTCCAGAGACATGTAATTTACCCCAGCTTACTTGGCGTGGTTTTGTAGAGAGTTAGTTGTGACATTTGGCTTTGGAGTAGCAGATGGTGAAGGGATTACTTTGTTATCGATGATATCCTAGATCTCATAATGTAGCCTCATACACCTATCAGTCGAATGTCCGTGACCCTGGTGGTAGGCGTAGTACTGAGAAGCATTATACCGTAGCAGTAGGGGATCAGGTACGGGCATAGGGTCTAACAGCTTGATAAGCCATTTCTCGACAAGTCGATTCAGGGCTGTGGATAATGAAATGTTAAGGGGAGTGAAGACTCTCCTTAGCCTTTGTTACGGCTGCTGACTGTTGTTTGACTATTGGGTATTGTTTGATTGTTGGGCGGAGTATGAAGGGTTCAAAAGGTTGACCTCATTTGAGCGAGAAATGAGGTTGGCAGCAGCAGACTGATTTTGGTTGTTAGCAGGGAAGGTCCTTCTTGGTTTCTAACTAAGCTCAACTTTTTTAATGTCTCCAGACTGATTGGCATCCTCAATCTGTACCCCAGCGTCAAATAGCTGCTCAAAGGTAGAGAGTGGCTGTGTGATAAGGTAACGCTTCAGAGGGGACTGTAGATTTTTCATCACGATTCTCACTTGTTCTTTCTTAGTAGGTCGGTTCGTCATCTTGGCTGCCTTTTCTCTCCACCAGGTTAGAAACTCAACAAATGATTCTCAATTTTCTTGACGGGTTATTTCTAGCTCTCGAGTGGTGACGTTCAGCTGGACGTTGTAGCTGTATTGACTGATGAATGGAGTGGCTATATCTTCTCAAGTCCTAGTCTTAGGCACCTCTAGGGAGAGAAACCACCTTTGTGCTACCCCAGAAAGTGATCGGTGGAACAATTGGGTCATGAGCTGATCATTAATCCCTATGGGGGAGAGAGTGCTAACATACATCCACAGATGGATCCAGGGATCTCTGGTGCCATCAAACTTTTTCATTTTTGGCATCTTAAATTTTTTAGATAGTTTGGCATATGGGAATAAACACAAACCACCTATATCTAGTATGTATTTTTCCACTCCCATTGCCTTTCTCAGTACCTTCTCCATACGGTCAATTTTCTCTGCCAAGACGAACTCTTTGGACTAAGCAGTGTTCTCTTCTTCTATCACAATCAAGCGAGGGACTTAAGATGGCACAGCAACTTGCGGTACATCTTGTCCCTGATTATCATCCCACAAGTCTTCACCATTCTCATTTGTGTCATCCGGTTATCATTCACGCTGGGCAGATGGGCCGCTTGGCACTGATTTTGAGCCTAGGTTTGCTACTCTACGGCTTGTTGTATCTTAGTGATCGCCCTTATCAAGGCTGCTAAGTTAACTTCATTTTTTGTTATTTTAGACGATTCAACTGGTTGTTCAGATATTCTGTAGAGTCTACCTGTTATTGACCTAACCCAGACACGCATTGACTGTAATCGTCCTGGCTCTATGATATAAGCCTAAAGAAAACCTAGATTTCAAAAGTAGAATAATCAGTATCAAACACTTCCCGAACAAGAATTCTGACGATAGGTAGCAAACATCTCAGATACCAAAACGGCTGACCATAAATAGATATAATCATTGAAACTGAAGTAATACCCCTGTTGGGTCCATACAGGCAGCATAACAACAAGACATACGAAAACTTGGGGTGAAGGCTAAGGAGAAGCTTAACTAGATTGTAGAAGGGAGGTTTATTTAAACGGAGAAACGGGCAGCACTCCAGCAAGAAAACAGAACTAGGCTAAAGGTATCGGTTTGATCTAGATTTCTAGGAAGAAATGGGCAACATAATGGTAGGGAAACAAAACTAGCTCCCACGGGTCTGACAAGGGTTCGAAGAAAGCGAGCCTAGTAAAACAACGGGGGGGTAAAACCAACAACCCGAAAAGAGCCCAAAAGAGAAAGAACTATCCTAAAGACCTCGAAGCAAAACACGGGCCTGACCCAGAGAAGAAGACTATAGCGTGAAAACCAAACAAGGCAAAGAACAAAAATCCGCGTAAGAACTCGAAGGAAAAGCTAGCCTACACAACAAGGGGGTAACAGCAAAACCCGGGCTAAAACTCGAAAAAGGGACTAGCCTACGCCAAACAAACAAACCTAACAAACGCAAACAAAACATACAATTAAGAAAAATATAATCCTACTAGGGTTAGCAGCACCTAATGGGGGGGGGGGGGTTCTAAGCTACTATATGTAAAAGGCCGATTTTGGTCAATCGAACAAGGTACCTTCTTAGTAGAGCCGGGTATATACCTCTCATACCTAGAGTGGTGCAGGACATGGTCAAACAATACACTCGAACTCTTTTACTGCACCTATGAAAGCATACAGTTAGTGAGGTTTGCCCGCGTTTCCAACAATCCCCGAAATAGATAAACAATCGGGGCATTGGGTCGACTAGGCAGGGGGTGTGAAAAATAATACACATGCATGCAAGAATGAAAATGAAAATTTTTTATTAAAAACCAATGATGTTTTCAAATTTAGCCTTATTTTTGATTTTATAAACGAATTCCCAGCAGAGTTACCAGAAAATACTGTGGCACCGGGATTTGGGGGTTTTGAAATGGTAAAAAATATAGGATTTCAAAAGATGTTTAAAAAATATTTTAACACATTGAAAGCCAAATTTTAAAAATATCTTTTTGTTGAAAATAGAGTCGCCATTTACTTTTTGAGAAAAATCAAAAAAAACAAAGATGACTACTGATCTTTAAAGTGTTTAACCAGAGAAAAAGGATTGGCCAGGTTGGAGTTGGCGGTCGCCACAATGCAAGTTGGCGATTGCCAGGTTGGAGTTGGCGGTCGCTACTTTGACTAGGGTTTTCAAGAAGTTATATTGACGGTCGCCACAATGCAAGTTGGCGGTCGCCATAAAAAGTGGAAGTTTTCAAATGGTTCTATTGGCGGTCGCCACAATGGAGTTGGTGGCACAAAATAATTTTATTGGTTTGAAGGTTTTGATGATTAGGTTCAATTACCGAGCTTGGATTATTTTTCGAGGATCGTACTAAGGCACCATTCCAATTGTTTTCATCATCGAATTTATCTAAGATTAGGCATGGTCAAATTGGGATTCTATAATACCCCTTTAAGAAAACTTATAAGTTTTGACCGGGCCAAATCCTATAGGTGGATTTGATTATTCAGCAGTCAAATAAGTTAAGCGGATGGGCTTAAGAAATTATAAGATGCCGATTAAATTAAATTATTAGTAATTAAATTTAATTGGCGGGTATCGAGAATCTTAACGTGGGGATAATTGATAAGTATTTAATAATAGGAGCTCAATGCAAGATGGTCTTCATATTATTGGTCAGAGTGCAATTATAGTTATTTAGTGGTGTGAATTGTAATTTAGTGTTTTATGAAAATTGCAGAAACCACTACTTGTTTTTCATAATTGCAGATACCGCTATGAGGTTTGCTTAATTGCGAAAATCGCTGATACATGTCTGTGTTCCACTAGAAGTCTTACTCATAATTACTCCACAGCTCCCTGCTATAGCCTTATAAATATGCTGGTAGGCTGAACCAGTTTCATAACTTGTTTTTCAAGACTAACGCTATTCAGGTTCTGTCGGTACGAGTTCTTGATAGATTGTAGCCCACACTACATTTAAGATTCACATAAGAGAATACAGTAGAAGGTCTGACCTGAGCTTCAACTTCAGAATGAAAATCATAGTTGAAGAACTGATCGATAAAAAGGTATTCTTCTAAATTAACTTTGGTTGCACGAATTTAAATTTTGATCGTTTCACGTCAGAAGTTTTATCTGGAGCCCATTTTGGCATTTGCCCGTCCAGTTATTTTTTACCAAAAATCGTTTGTAAAAATAATGATCTTGACAGTTTTGCCTCCAACAATTGGTATCAAAGTCGTTTTGTTTTTTTGTTTATAATAATCGGGGCCGAGTACTTTTAGAACTGTGCTAACTTGGTTTTGCTGGTGTTCTAATCCCGTTTTTATGATTGTTATTTATTTCATGTTTGATTGATTACGTGGATGATGATTTTTTTAATCACGGGGGTTGACCGTGATAGATCGAATGTGAGCTTTCGGAGCATAGGATCGATATAATGCTAATTATTTATTTTTAAATATCTGTTTAGATTATTTAAGAACATGTTGAATATATCCAAGAGCACGAAGAACGGGCGGTGGCACTTGCGGTGGTTTTAGATTTTTATGAGCCACGGATCGCGGTATGTTTTTAACGGTTTTAAATATTTTTTGCGATGAGTTTTCTACAGTATTTTTGCATTAAAAACAGCAGTAAAAATAAGTCAAAAACAACAAAAAAATCAGTAAAATAGCACCACCACTAGCGGCACCGAGTGTTCCAAGACTTCGATACCTGCTTAAGTCCATAAATGGATCACTTAAGCTTGCACAACATATGCTCCTGACCCTTTGCTATGAAACCGTCTGGTTGTACAATAAAGATACATTCGTTAAGACTTATGTTAAAGAAAACTGTCTTGACATCCATTTGCTAAATTTTGTAATCGAAATGAGCAGTAATAGATAAGAGAATTCAGATAGACTAAGCATGGCTGTCGACGAAAAGATTTCCTCATAATCGATCCCTTCTTTCTCAATAAACCTTTTTGCAACAAACCTAGCTTTGAAGGTTTCAACCTTCCCTTCTGTTCATCTCTCCATCTTTTGATCCACTTGCATTCAATGGGTTTTATCCCTTCGGGTGGTTCTACAAGTTTCCAGACCCGATTGGAATACATAGATTCCATATTTGAATTCATAGCCTTTTGCCAAAGATCTACATCTTTGTCTTGAAGTGCTTCATTTTAGTTACAGGATTTAGTATCTAGTTCTGTTAGGATCCTATCAAAAGACTCTCCTAAGAATATATACCGATAGATTGATGAACAACCCTCCCACTACGTCAGGTACTACTTGTGTCTGTGTACTAGTAGTAACACACTATGCAGAATCTGAACCCTGTGCATCAGCACCTTGTTCATGATTTGCACCTGTCCGATAATCCTCCCACTGCGACGAGGCAATGGGATATCAGTGACTTGTGATTTCTCTTTTGTTCTACTGGTATTTTCTCTCATTTCTTCTAGAACAATTTTACTATTGGGGCGTGGTTCATAATATAATCCTCTTTTAAGAATCGGGTATTGGTGCTAACAATGACATTCTAATCCTTAGAATTATAAAATTGATCACCCTTTGTTCCATTGGGATATTCCACAAAAAATAGACTTATGTCATCAGTTCTAACTTACCCGCGTTCCCTTTCAGCACATGTGCTGGACACCCCAAAATCTGAATATGTCTCAGACTAAGCTTACGCTCGATCCACAATTCTGTGGGAGTAGAAGGTACTGACTTAGAAGGTACCAAGTTCAGAATGTAAGCTGCTGTCTCTAATGCGAGTCCCCAAAACGAATCGGGTAAACTTTAATAACTCATCATGGACCTTACCATCTCCATAAGAGTTCTATTCCTTCTTTCTGCTACACCATTCTACTACGGAGTGCTCAGCGCAGTTAACTGGGATACAATCCTTTTTGATGACAAGTAGTCCCTAAACTCTCCAAATAGGTATTCCCTACCACGGTTGGATCGTGGTGATTTGATACTTTTACCCAGACTCTTCTCCACCTCTGCCTTGAATTCTTTGAATTTCTCAAAGCATTCAGATTTACGGTGTATCAGGTAAATGTATTCATACCTTGAGTAGTCATCAATGAAATTGACGAAATACTCAAAATCACCTCTAACCCGGATTGTTATATGACCATATACATCAGAGTGAACCAATTTCAACAGTTCTTTAGCTTTATAGTCTTTGGCCGAAAAGGACATCTTGGTCATCTTACCCTCTAAGTAAGATTCACAAGATGGAAGTGCCTCCACTTCTAACGAACTTAAAGGTACATCTTCTACCAGTCTATTTATTCTTTTTAGATTAATATGACACAAGTGTAAGTGCCAAAGAAACGGTTGGTTCATTAAAGAAAAAAACTTTCTCTTAAATGGTAAATTAGATGTGTTATTCAATTTAGTTAGTTGCAATGTAGAAGAGATAGGAGATACGACATATAGATCATCCACCAATTTACCAAAACTAATAAAATATTTATTTTTCTTAATAACTATAGAGTCATTAAAATGAACAAAATATTTGTTCTTTATTAAACTAGAAACTGAAATTAAAATTTTTCTAATCTAAGGTACATAAAGACAATCTTTTAGAAGTAAAATCTTATTTTTACTAAAACTGAGAGTGATATCTCCTTCTACAACTGCTGTCACCCTTGTATTATTGCCCATATGCAGGTAAATCTCTCCATTACTAAGTTGTCGAATTTCTTGGAACCCCTATAGTGAATTGCAGACATGATTAATAGCTCCCGTATCTACACACTAGGTGCTGATAGATGACACCGCTACACATGTTTTCACAATCAGTGAACAGAAATTACCCTGTTTATTTAGCTTGCTGAGATTAACTGGACATTACTTTTTCCAGTGCCGTGTCTGGTTGTAGTGAAAACATTGCTTTTCGGCTTTTTCACACCAGTTCGTGGCCTACTAACTACCTTGCAAATCGTGTCACCCTATTTTTGAAGCTTTTTCTTCTTCATGCGTTTCAGCTCAGAGGAAGAATCCTTTTTAGAAACAAACACATTTCTTGGCATTGAAGGAATACTCTTTGATGTTAAAGCTATATCTAAGTTACTTTTCTAGTCAACAAAATTTGATTCCGTTAGTTTATTTTTTTTAAAATATAGACGCGAGAGGATTGAAAGTCATTTTATTCTTAAGAATTAAATAATTAAAAATAACCATTAATTATGATAAGAAAAACATTAAATTTATTTTAATTTTGTTTCCTCTACCATTTTAAAAGAAATTCGCCAACAGGCTGGTACCCTGTGAATAGCATGTATCGATGGGAGGACGTCAACTATTCATCGTTTGTCCAGACATACCAATTCCTATTAATTTTACTATCTAAACTACTGACCCTGTCAAGTAAAATTAAATAGCTGACATAGTTTCGGTCCAGTAAATAATAGCAGTGACTCAGATGGAGCGGATACTAATTATTTACAGTTAAGTGTTAACTATCACTTAATTTCAAATCAATCGCTTCACAATGAACCCTTCAGTTGGAGATGTGATCCACACTAATAATTATCCAAAATTATCCCCGTAGGAGGTTTATATCGGCGATACCGCAATTAATCTGTCCGATAGGGAGAAAGGCCTTACTGCCAATACGCAAGATTTAATTACATCGCCTACAAACTAGTGATGGAGACCGCGAGATTTATCTGTGAATAAATTTTCTCTGCCATTGAGATTTTTAAAATATTTTTGAGGGTTATAAAAATTCGTTAATTAAAATATATTTATTAATTTTAAAAATCACACGATCTAAAAGAGTTCAAAACTTCTTTCTGTGTACTCAATTCCAAAGATTTCGATTTGCCAAACTATCTTTTTGTATTTTAATGCGTAACAAATAAAATTTAATTAATGCACAGTTTTTTCTTTAGTTTTTCAGCTCAGATAATAATTAAAGGTATTCAATTATTTTATTTTTAGTTACACATTTTTCAAAAATAATAATTTATTTAGATTAAAATTTATTTATTTAATTAATTCAAAATTCAGAATTAATTTTTACGTTTTTTCAAGACATTCGATTTAATAAAAAAATAATCTTAAACATGATATTTTGTAAAAAAATAAAATATCTATATTTTTTCCAATTAATTAAAAAATTTAATTAAAAAAAATTAATTTCATTTTTCTTTACAAAATATATAATTAAAACCGGATTTTTTAAATTAATTAAATTAATATAAATATATAAAACAAATATACATAACTCACACAGTTCATAAGAATATAAATACAAGATATGTATATACCCCGATTTTATGATCAATTAGAAACTCTGAATAGTTTCAGCCTCCTATTTATGTAGATAAGCTGTAAGAGTTTCAATCATTTGAAACAACTGTTTATCGGTATCCAAATTGCATCAGGATTTTCTGATTTGCAATAATATACAAATATATAACATCATAATCAAAGCATATCAGAAAAGTTGAGTCAAAACAGCCCGGACCAGCCACCTCCACTGCCGACCACCAACACCGTTGGTGCTGCCTATACCGCCAGCTTCAGGTGGCTTTTGCTGCAACTCCTGAGCTCTATTTCAACGTAGTTTTCTTGAAAAATAGCTCTCAAAAAATGTTATTTTTTGTCAAAAATTCAATCCAAAAACAGCTCGAAAAACAGCCATTGAAAAGCCTCGAAACAAACTACCGTCGCCCTTAGCGCCACTGTTGACGCCCGTTTGGGCTTTTTTCGTGGTATTTTGAATTTTGTTTTTTTGAAAAAATACCACTGATATCCAGCAACATGTTGCTTCAAAAAATGCCTCAAAAACAGTTCCAAAAAAGTTTCAAAAATAGCCTCGAACAGTCGTCTGTGCTGCTTTTTCTTGCATTATTTTGACCCGATTCTTTCATGGTTTTAGGAAAGTATTTTATGGTATGTATACAGCTATTTTATGCTTAAAAAATTGCTCAAAAATATGACCCAAAAGCGTCCTGAAAAATCATCAAAATGAGCCCCAAACTACCACCGGCAAAGCCACCGGTGGTGTCTATTTTAATTGATTTTTCCCAGCTATTTTGGGACTTATTTTGTTGCTATTTTTAATATATAAAATCTGCAGAAATTTATCAAAAAAACTATTTTAAAACCGTTAAAAAAATCACTGCGATCCGTGGCCCGTAAATTTCGAAACCACCGCCGGTGCCGCCGCTTGTTCTTTGTGTTCTTGGATATTCAACCTGTTCTTAAATATTGTAAACTAATATTTAAAAATAAATAATAGCTTTTATATCGAAAACCTATATCCTGTAGGCTCACATTCGATCTAAAAAACTTAAACTATCACGATCAACTCTCGTGATTAAAAAAAATTATAATCATCATCCAAACCATTCAATCAAACATGAATAAAAAGATAATCATAAAATCAGAACTAAAACGCCTGCAAAACAAAGTTAGCACAGCTCTAAATCTACCCAGTCCCTCGATAAACTCTAAACAAAAAATAAAATAGTTCTGATACCAATTGTTGAAGTAAAATTGTCAAGATCATTATTTTTGTAAACGATTTTCCGAATAAAAGTAACTGGACGAAAAATCACCGAAACGGGCTCCAGATAAAACTTTTTGATGTCGAATGATCAAAATAAAATTCGTACCACCACAGTTAATTTAAAAGAATACCTTTTTGGTAGATTCTTCAACTACGAATTTGATTCCTGAGTTGAAGCTCCGATTAAACCTTCTACTGTATTCTCTTATGCTATTTTCGAACGTAGTGTGGGCTACTATCTTTCGAGAATTTGTACCGGCACAACCTGGTCAACCTTAGTTTTGAAGATGAGTTATATATTTGGTTCAGCTTACTTGCATATTTATAGGGCTGTAACAGAGACATGTGGAGTAATTATGACAAAAATTTCTAGTGTAACGCAGATACGTATCTAGTGGTTTCCGCAATTAAGTAAACCTCCCAGCGGTATTTGTAATTATGAAAACCTTGCAGCGGTTTATGCAATTTTTATAAATAACTAAATTACAATTCATACTACTAAAGAACTGTAATTGCACACTAAGCCATAATCTCAAAACCATCTTGCATTGAGCTCCTATTATTAAATACTTAACTCATTTCATCACATTAAGATTTACGATACCTGTCACTTAAATTTAATTACTGAAAATTTAATTTAATCAGCATCTTTAAATTTTTTAAACCCTTCCGCTTAATTTATTTGACCGCCAAATAATTAAATCCACCTGTAGGGTTTGACCCGGTCAAAACTTATAAGCTTTCTTAAGGGGGTATCGTCAATCCCAAACAACCGAGATGTGGATTCCGTCAATAATTAATATTCACCATATAATTAATACCGCTATCCAACTCACCTAGAATATAGACTCATATAAGATCGCACCATCTAATAAATTAAAACAACGAATATTAAATATACGCAAATAATAATTATTTTAGGATTAAGAGTATAAGCACTCTCATAATAACCTTAGGGTGTGAATTAATTTTTATAGTTAGTATAAAATTAATGATTCCAATGTGTCATGTTCAATACACACCAAGTTTAGTAGCACGAAAAGTTAGAACAATAGACGACACCATCATCTGTTCCTCGTAACCATGGCAGGCCTACTAAAATTCTGTGCTACAGTCGTACCGATGATATGTCTATTTCCATCTAAATTGTGAACAAATATTTATATTCTGCAATAACGTAAAATTTGATCTTATGTGTGCAAGTCGTACTTTACATACCACATTAAATACTGTACAGAATAAAGAACATATATGCATAATATTAAAGAAATGATATTGCATACATTGCTCATTAAGATTCTCATAAAATAAAAAATTAATTTTATTAAAAATAAAAAATTAATTTTATTAAAAAGCAAATAAAATTTATGATTTTCAGTATACAACCCTAATACACGATGTCATCTGGGTCATGGTAAATTGACTAACGAAGACTGCGCGCTTCCTACCAATTGGGATCATGGCCACACTCAACGCTATGAGCCGATTGTACATTCAAGAGATTGTTCGCTTACATGGAGTACCTGTTTTGATCGAATCAGATCGCGATCCACAATTCACTTCACAATGTTTGGGGAGTTTACAAAAATCTTTGGGCACTAACCTGTGCTTCAGTACCGCCTTCCATCCTCAGACTGACGAACAATCAAAACGTACTATAGACATCCTGGAGGATATGCTACGAGCTTGTTGTTGGAGGTAAAATAGCCAAAATCATTATTTTTGTAAACGATTTTCGATAAAAATTAATTAGATGGGCAAACACCGAAACGGGTTCCAGATAAAACTTTTGATATCGAACGATCAAAATAAAAATCCGTACAACCACAGTTAATTTAGAAGAATATCATTTACTGGTTGATTCTCCAACTACGATTTTGATTCCAAGTTGAAGCTCCCGTTAGACTTTTTACTGTATTCCCTTATGCGATTCCCGAACGTAGTGTGAGCTACGAACTTTCAAGAACTCGTATCGGTAGAACCTGGACAGCTTTAGTCTTGAAGACAAGTTATGAATTTAGTTCAGTCAACCCGCATATTTATAGGGCTATAGTAAGGACCTATGGAGTAATTGTGACAAAAACTTCTAGTGGAACACAGATACGTATCCAGCGGTTTCCGCAATCAAGCAAATCTCATAGCGGTATCTGCAATTATAAAAACCTTGAAGCGATTCTATAATTTTTATGAAATACTAAATTATAGTCCACACCACTAAAGAACTGTAATTGCACTCTAAGTCATAATCTCAAGATCTTCTTGCATTAAGCTCCTGCTATTAAATGCTTAACTCATCTCCCCACGTTAAGATTTTCGATACCTACTAATTAAATTTAATTACTGATAATTTAATTTAATTAGTATCTTGAAATTTCTTAAACCCTTTTGCTTAATATATTTGACTGCCGGATAATCAAATCCACCTGCAGGGTCTGGCATGGTCAAAACTTATAAGCTTTCTTAATGGGGTATTGTCAATCCTGATCATTCGAGACGTGAATTCCATCAATAATTAATATTCACCATATAAATAATACCACTATCTAACTCACCGAAAATATAGACTCATATAAGATCGTACACTCTAATAAATTAAAATAACGAATATTAAATATACGCAAATCAATAATTATTTCAGGATTAAGAGTATAAGCACTATTCATAATATGACACCCTAGTTTTCAGGCATGTTGCGACATATGTAACTATAAATAAGGAACATATTTTAGCCAAACATTCATAGATATATAAAATAGTTACTACATCATTAGCGGTTTAGAATTTGTTTCAAATATTTAATAATTACAGTCATCCAGAAAGCTTAATAAAAGTTACATTATGTCCGTGAAAAACTGAACAAAAGAGCAAAAGTAAATATCCTACGTCTTCAACGTGCGTCGTTAGGGTTAATCGGCTCCTGCCACTCTCTTCCTTTTTTATAGTCTTCTTCCTCAGTGAACACACCTTCCTCAAAAAAGTCCTTCTTTACCTGTGGAACGAAAGCTATGAGCCGGAGTCCAGAAGCAAATTTCCTAAACCGTCTAACAAACTCACGACAAGATATTATACAATACATATCGTATACCAGCCAATGCAAAGTTAAGGGGGCAGAGATATAGGCAAATTATCATTTCCAACAGGATGAACTCATATAGGAACAAAAGTGTGAGTGTGTGATGCAAATGAATGCAATGCAAGTGCCCAACCCAGGGAACTTCCAGAACAGTATCAGGAATTCCACGCCGGGAATTACAAGGTAGACTTGATGGCTCTTGATCACTGAACCCATCCTCGCCACGTTGTGAATAGTAAATTTCATTACCGAGCTTTGTGCCACAACTGTTTTACTCAATGGCAACGGTGTGGGAATCAACCTTTATCCAATTTTATCCATCCTTATTCCAAGTCGACCAGTTCCACCTTAAGAACAAGGATACCCATTAGGTGTCAACCCAAAGTCTAATTTAAAGCTAGTGACGAACCCATGGTGCCTAAAACTCCTTTTTATAATAAAAACCTCCAATTTCATTTCTAAACATGGCAACCAGGGACGCCCTAGACCTACAACCACTGAACAATGATTCCCAACCCAATTTGAAAGGTTCGAAGGACTTTGATAACCCAAGATGCAATGTAAGAATGCGCATGAATGTGCAATATGCCTCTTGTGTACAACTAATCATTGTACGGTGTATAAACATGACATAGCACATAGTACAACTTGCTAAAGCTTTACGCACAAGCATACGAAGCATAGACATAATTCATGTGGTATAAAATCGATCCATCAGCATGAGTTCATTTCATCAAGTATCATTTTCAAATACTAATTACACACAAAGTTCATATAAAGTTCACATACTCAACTCTCATAAATAACACACCATTCGAACACTTAACCAATTTTAGGCACAAGTTTAATTGCTAGTTTTAAAGTTACAACAGCGTTTTGAAGTACTTACATATAGATTTAATTTATGATATTTCAACACCTATTAGATAAAAATGTTCTCTACAATTTTCATGCTAATCACTAATGCTAGATCCTAAGGCACGGGGGTCATTTATTTTATTTAAGTAAAAACGGTTCAGCAATTTACAGAGAAATACATAGAAATTGAGTTTCTGTTGACTACTGTTTTGGGGCATCAATTCAAGGGGTATGGCTCTGATTTTTGGTGGGATGTTATTTTAAGGTGGCCCCTACAAGTTTTATGTTTCGAGTTAGGGTAAGTTATTTGGAAAAAGTTTGAGATTTTGGCCAATTTATAAAAAGGGTTTAGTCAGCCTAAAAAGGGTTTACAGAATGTGTTTTTAACAGAAAATGATCAAAACCTTTGAGGTATCATCGGAGGGTATTTTGGGATTATTTTTGCTCAGTAATTAGTTTAACATGTTAGATATATTTTTCATGTTTACCATTTTTTGATTTGACTTCTAAAAAATTGAGTTTTAGGTCTCACAAAAATGTGTGACAGAGAGGTCTGTCAGTCACTAAACCTTAAAAGTGACTTTGGGAAGGATTTTGACCTATCAAGACTTTATAATTTTAGCTCATGTTCTGTGGACAGAAAGATAAATGTCTTCTCTACAAGGTTTATGTTTTAACCTAAGCTCGGTGCTCACTCTAACTTAGGGTTTTTAGGTCTGCAACGCAGCGTGGTCAAGATCTGACACTCTTAGGAAAAAATGAGATATCTGGAGTTCTACTCAACGAAATCACTTCAAACCAATTTGGTATGAAAGATAACTAAAAAATATAAATCTGGACACAAAAATCACTTTAAGACCATTTGTCTACATTTAGTTATGACGATTTAAAGTTGGTGGCAGAAAGTAAGTAAATCCAGAAAATTAGGTTACTTAGGGTTTTGGTTGCCTAGCTTATGTTGTGTACATTTTTGACATATTTTCTTTGCATGCATGTTATAAACTCATATAAATCAAAACTCCAGAATACACACAAGCCATAAAACCTAAAAACATATACATGCAAGCTCATATGAAGCACAATCTTGCCCTAGCAGTTCACTATTTGTATCTACAACACCTTTTTTGAGTTATTCTTCATTTCTTTTTCTTAGGGTTTGTTATAGAGATGGATTGAGGGGTATCTTGAGACAGAATATTAGAAGGTTTAAGAGAGTTGCTTACCTTATTTGATGCTCAAATGGTTGAAGAAGAAATGGACTTAGCTTTATTATACCTCTCATGAGCCTTTTTTCCTTCATCTTTCTTTCTTCTTTCTTCTTTTCTCCTTCTTTGAAAACACTTAGAAAATTTTGATATCTCTCTTTCTCACTCTTGGAGCCGAATCATGGAGAAATGAAGGGGTGATTTGGGTCTTGTTTTATAGGAAAATTGTAGTAGGAACATAATTATGGTGTATAAGCTTTTATTTAATTTTTTTTAAAATTTGATTGGGTGCATGGGGTGGTGGGATTTATTTGAGAGATATATATCAGTTTTTTTTGCATGTGGGATCCGGCTGGGGTGTTTGGGAGACTAAAAAGTTAATTTTGTATTTATTTAGGTAAATTGTATTTTGGTACATTTTTGTGAATATAAATGCATAAAATATTAATTTTATATACCTAAACCTACTAAAACCTATTATATTAATGTATTTATAATTAATTTAGTATTTTCATGACTTATCATAATTTTGATAGCAATTAATTAAATAGGTGTAGGCTTTTAAGCTAAATTAAGTTAGTTTGACTAGAATTGGTTTTTTTACTTATTTATTATGTAGAGACTTTAAATAATTATTTTTTTGCTTTTGTTAGCATATATTATTATATGATTATATATATTACTTGCATAAAAAGTATTAGGACAAATTAATGCTAAATTTATACATTTTTTTTCTCATTTTAAGCTTAAAAAGGCAAAAAGTAACTTTTTGGGCACATTCTCCTAGGTGACCGGCCATGCAAGGGAAATTTGGTCATTTTTGTTGTTATTTTGTATTTTATTAATTAATTATATATAAATATCCAAATTTGGGTATCCATGTGTCAAATTTTAAATTTTTAGAACTTTTTACTGTACTAGGGACAAAATGGTCATTTTACCTAAATTGTGGAAATTTTTTATTTTTAATTTAATATTTTATATTATTTACTTAATTCAAGCTGTTCCGAAACTTTTTTAAGTGTTAGGGCTTTGCTTTTGAGTATTTGGCCTTTTTAGGATTTTTGGGTTAAATTAGGGTTTCGGGTAGAATTAGGGTTTCTTCTATTCATGCAGTGACTTAAAGATCTTGTCAATTAACCGTCGCTAATACTAGTGTGTAGGCTAGATTGTTCCGCGAGTAGTTATAGTCCGGGATGTTACAACTAGGGTCCGGGTCGAGTTGTTAAAATCAAGGTGGTTACTACTAGGATTCAAACCGGGTGTTACACACAATAACCTTGGGGTGTGAATTAATTTATATAGTTAGTATAAAATTAATTACCCCAATGTGTCTCGTTCGTTCAATACACACAAAATGTACTAACACAGAAAGTCGAAATAATAGACGACGCTATTATCTGTTCCCTATAAACAAGACCGACCTGCGTAAACTTTATGCTACAGTCGTACCGATGGTATGCCCGTTTTTGTCTAAATTGTGAATATAAAACTTATATTGTGTAAGAACATAAAATCTGATCTTCTGTGTGCAAGTCGTACTTTACACACCAGATTAAATACTGTATAGAATAAAGGACATCTATGCATAACATTAAAGAAATAATATAGATACATTGCTCATTAAGATTCTCATAAAATAAAAAATTAATTTTATTAAAAAAAATTAAATACTAAAAATATGGTTTTCAGTGTACCAACCCTAACAATCTCCCACTTATATTCAAAATTATGCTGCTATACATCTGACTCCCATTTCCTCTACATGACTATCAAAGTCTTAGCCGGTAAGCTCTTTATAAAAGGATCTTCGAGGTTGTCACCTAATGCAATCTTGGTCACAGCAACATCACCTTGCTGTAAAATTTCTCGTATCAGGTGATACTTACGCTAAATGTACTTTCTTTTCTTGTGAACCCTTGGCTCTTTCGAGTTTGCAACCGCTACACTGTTATCACAATAAAGTGTAATAGCCGACTAAACTGAATGGACCACCTCTAGATCCAATAGGAAGTTCCTAAGCTAGACGGCTTCCTTGACTACTTCAGAAGTTGCCACATACTCGACCTCCATGGTAGAATCAGCAATGCAAGACTATGTAACGCCTCGGTCCCATTTTAATATAATTCGAATATATTTTTGAAACCCAACAGGTGTGAAAACCCTTTTCTTGAAAATTATACCTTTAAACAACTCATTTATGCTTTAAAAATACATTTGTGAAGAACTTGATTCAAAATAATTTTTGACGTTGAAACCCGGCGGAGACCGCTCGAGCGGATGCCTCACCGTTCGAGCGGTGACACACCGAAGAGTTTTTTCCCAAAAACTGTAAAAAAAAACATCTATATTTTTGGAGACAAGATTCAAAAGATTGATTTTATTAAACCTGTTTAGAGAGATTAAAACTGAGGCATGAAAATTCATAATTGAGAACAAAACCATTCTTTGTCATAAGCCAAACATTGCTGCCAAAAATCATTCATTGAGGGATCAAACCATTCAACCCAACCAAATAGGTGCGTCCTCACATGCACGCGTCACATGAACATATGACCCTAAGGTCTTACAACAACGGTATTCTAGTTCATAATTACAATAATCCAAATATTCAAAAGAATGAATTATATCTTTACACTTTCATTTCTCAAAACCAACTATCTAAAAGAAATGTAATCCTATGAATCTTCCAAAAGAATCACCGACCATTGGTCCTACTCTATGGCCTTCTTTCCACTATCACCTGAAATGTTGCTAAACAACATGAGCCGAAACTCGTAGGAACAAGACTAACATTGAATGAATGCATGATATATGAGGATGGTTATGCAGGACATACACATAAGCTTAATCAATTTCATCTCCTTTGTTTCGAAATAAATTTCCCATGCATAACCGGGTTTATACAAAATAGATTAAAATACCAGACTCCTTAATTTCCACAAATTTAATCCTCTCACCATCCTTGACCAACCCAACAAGTTTATCATTTCCAGTCAATCAAACACATTTAACATCCTTATTTCTTAGATTATGGTTTTACCAACCCAATTAGTTATAATACACACATACACACACTGCTAACATTTCTTGTAATTCACCAATTCGTAGTTAACAAACATGGGTACCGACGTCGGACAAGCGTATAGACCCATGTAACGTTACAACCAACCCGGCCACACAGGCCCTATGGGGTAACGAAACGTTCCATACCTCGACGCGACTAACGTCCTTTCCCGGTTCACTAGCCGGCGGGCAGAGAACCTAATTTGTGCAGTTTTTCGGTCTTTAATCGTGGAGCAACTCGTGCCGAACCTTAAACGATCCCTTGGATCCCAATTCGGTCCCTTTTTACCTATCAAGTCACAATACACACGCGCGAGTCCAACCCTAAGGGTTCCTCTAGCCCACCTCATATCATTATACATCTTCATTATTCATATTTTCAATATTATAGGGTTCTAACCTCGGATTAACCATCTACGTGGTTTAAGATCGACCCATTCATCGGTTTCACATAACAAAACCCACAATTTTCATTTGACATCAACATGTATCACATAATTTCATGGAGTTAAGTTCACAATAGGTTACAATAACTCCCGATTTAACCATTAATCTTGTTAATTTCATCACACCAACACTTTATACCTGAAATCCCCAATTTTCATAGTTTTAGCTCAAAACCCAAATTTCATGCCTTTAAGTTCATAAATCGAGAAATACGACACATATCACAAATTATTCAAGGAAAGTCTTAGATTCTACCTTTTGAAAGCTAGATCCATGAGAAAAAGCTTCACATGAGCTCCAATCACGAAGATCTCTAATCACGTGGGGAGAATATCATTTTCCAAGACCAAAATCGGCTCTCTAACGGTTGAATCGCCGAGAGAAACGCAAGAAACTCACCTCAAAGAGGCTAAACAAACCTCTATAAGCTTGCAAATCTAAACCATATCCTTCACCCTTGCTTTAGAGAGAAAGGAATGAAAAGAATGGAAGAAAAGGGGTCCACGCGACCTTTTTAAAAAAAAATAGATCCGCGACAGTCCGCTTGAGCGGACCCCCACCGCTCAAGCGGTCACCCTCCAGAAAACTCTCTACCACCCCACTGCTCGAGCGGTCAGGACCCCGCTCGAGCGGTCAGGACCCCGCTCGAGCGGTCAATCCTAGACTGCGATTTCCGTCCTCACTAAGGCTACAACTGAACCATACAACCATACAACATCACCCAACCGCATTTTTCCTGCATAATTCCACCTTTAACCATCACAACGAACACATACAAGCTCAAAAATAAACTCCCGTGCATGATTTATATTCCCGAACATTTCCACGAGACCTAACATATATATATATATATTAAAATTTCAAAATTAACTAGGGTCCGAATCGTTACAATCTCCCCCACTTAGGAGATTTCGTCCTCGAAATCATGCACACATCATGAACCAAACAACCCGGGGTAATTTCTACGAACTTCCGATTCTCGTTCCCATGTAGCTTCCTCAACGCTATGATGAAGCCACAACACCTTTACATATTGAATGGTCGTCCCCCGTAAAAATTGTTCTTTGGTGTCAATGATTCTCACCGATTTTTCCTCGTAGGTAACATCATCGTCAACCCTCAACTCTGTCCAATCCAAGACATAGGATGGGCCAGGCTCATACTTACGCAGCATGGACACGTGAAAAACGTTGTGCACTGAAGCCAACTGCGGCGATAATGCTAAACGGTATGTCACTTCCCCGACTTTATCAAGAATTTCAAACGGGTCGATGAAATGCGGTGATAATTTCCCACTCTTACCAAACCTTATTAAACCTTTCCTCGGTGAAACTTTCAAGAATATGTGATCTCCCAATTCGAATGCTAACGGTCTTCTTCTTCTATCTGCATAACTTTTTTGACGGCTTTGAACGGTTATTAAACGTTTACGAATCGTGTTGATCTTTTCTGTGGTCTCATTTACAAACTCGGGCCCTAACATGGCCATTTCATCAACGTCAGTCCAACACACTGGTGATCTGCAAGGTCTACCGTATAATGCCTCGTAAGGTGCTATATCAATGCTCGATTGGTAACTATTATTGTAGGCGAATTCTACCAACGATAGGTAGTCCTCCCATGACCCACGAAAATCCAAAACACACGCCCGCAACATATCTTCGAGTATTTGAATGGTGCGTTTCGACTGGCCATCTATCTGGGTGTAAAAAGCAATACTAAGAAGTAGGCTTGTTCCCATAGCCGACTGCAAACTTTGCCAAAAACATGATGTGAAATGAGGGTCTCGATCAGAAATGATAGAAATCGGTACCCTGTGGAGCCTAACAATCTTGCGTATGTAGAGCTTACTGAGTTTATCAACCGAGTCCGTCGTGCGGATTGGTAAGAAATGTGCCGACTTAGTTAATCTATCCATCACAACCCATATGGCATCATGCCCCTTCGGCGATCTCGAAATACCTGAGACAAAATTCATAGCGATATTTTCCCATTTCCACTCTGACACTAGTAAAGGTTGCAACTGACCCGCTGGTTTCTGGTGCTCAGCTTTCACCTGTTGACATGTGAGACAACGTGAAATGAAAAGCGCGACGTCTTTCTGCATACCCTGCCTCCAGAATTTCCTACGTATGTCATGATACATCTTTGTGCTACCTGGATGCACTACTAGGCGTGAATAATGAAACTCACAAAGTACGTCTTCCCGAAGCATTTCTGGTATAAAGATCCTTCATGCAAATCTCAGGCTTTGATCGGGGTGGATAGTCCACTCCTTGGCATCGTTGCCATTCAAAACTCGTTCTCGAAACATCAAACTTTCAACGTTCGAATGTTGTGCCTCAACAACACTATGAATAAGGGTAGGTTGAGAAATCATCGCACACAGAACGACATGTCCATCAGACTTCACTAAACAAAGGTCATACTCTCCAGCTTCTCCGAGCATACACCACTCTTTAACTGCTATCTTTGCTATTGTGCTCAAGGACTTCCGACTGAGGGCATCAGCTACTATATTTGCCTTGCCTAGATGATACTGGAGAGCAAAATTATAATCTCCTAAGAATTCCATCCATCTCCTCTGATGCAAATTCAGATCCTTCTGTGAGAACAAATATTTCAAGCTTTTATGATTCGAAAATACTTCAAAGCGTTCCCCATACAGATAGTGTCTCCAAGTCTTAAGAGAAAAAACCACTGCAGCGAACTCCGAATCATGTGTAGGGTAATTTTTCTCATGAACTTTCAATGGTCTCGATCCATAGGCCACCACTTTACCTAGTTTCATCAGCATGCAACCCATTCCCTCATGTGACGCATCGCAGTAAACGGTATAATCGAGTCCTCTCTCCGGAATAGTCAGAATGGGTGTACTTGTTAGTAGCATCTTCAATGTCAGGAAAGCGAGCTCACAACTATCGTTCCATACAAACTTGATTCCTTTTTGTGTAAGACGTGTTAAAGGCGCTGCAAGTCTAGAGAAATCTTTCACAAAGCGTCGGTAATATCCTGCCAATCCCAAGATGCTCCGAATCTGAAACACACTTTTCAGTCTTTCCCACTCCATCACCGCCTTAATCTTGGATGAATCCACTGCCACTCCATCCTTTGAAACTACATGCCCTAGAAACTTTACTTCTGATAACCAAAATTCACATTTGTCATACTTAGCATATAATCGATGTTCTCCTAATAACCGTAAGGCAATTCGAAGATATTCCTCATGCTCTTGTTCCGATGGGGAGTAGATCAAAATGTCGTCCACGAATACCACCACGAATCGGTCAAGATAAGGGTGAAAAATATGGTTCATAAGGTCCATAAACATTGCCGGTGGGTTAGTCAACCCAAATGGCATAACTAGAAATTCGAAATGTCCATAACACGTACAAAAAGTCATTTTCAAATTGTCTTCCTCCTTAACCCGTAACTGGTGATAACCCGATCTTAAGTCGATCTTCGAGAAACAATAAGAACCTCTTAATTGATCAAACAAGTCGTCAATACGTGGCATAAGGTATTTGTTTTTAACGATCACTCGGTTCAACTTACGATAATCTATACAAAGACGTAATGATCCATCTTTCTTCTTTGCAAACAGTGCTGGGGCTCCCCACGAAGACACACTAGGGCGGATGAATCCTCTATCCAACAACTCTTGAACTTGCACTTTCAACTCTACTAACTCGGCTGGTATAAAACGATATGAAGGCATAAAAATGGGGGCAGTGTTGGAACGCGGAAGAAAAAATAAGAACCGGCGCTGTGACCGTAAAAAATGGCGCATGCGTTTTTCAAGAAAAACCATAACAATGAATAGATATATTAAGATTAAATATATCTTCAAGAAACTTGTACAAGTTTCTTTGACGCAGAACAACGATCCGAGATGACCCAATGATCTTCTCACGTATACCCGATGCACACGATGATCCCGGCGAGTGAGCACCGATCCGGATTTTCATGTTTTTCTCCTTCTTGGTTTCTATCTCACACCTTTCTCTCAAAGCAAAAAGAATACACAATGGGAGAGAGAAGGGAAGGCAGCTAGGGCTTGGGATGCTCTTTTGATTTTAGCCTTTTTGATATATATTTATTCCCATACACACATAAGATATGTATGGTATATATCTTTCCTTCCTAAAAAATAGCAAGAGATATATATCTAAATCAAAACCAAATCTCCACCCCTTTAGTTAGGGCCGGCCACCTAGGGAGAGATCTCTAGGTGTGCCAAATTTCAATTCTGCCCTCCATTATTTAATTTAATCCCCGAATGTTTTCGGTGGCAAAATCGACATTCAAATTAAATTAAATAATTACCGAAACCGATAAAAAAATATCAGTGCGTATAATGGGCGACGTGAGGGATCACGAGGAAGTATAGGACTCGGGCTAATCGTACGAGAAAATCGGATATCCCTAACTCTGTTCCCGA
>JAULJZ010186677.1:0-21590 GCA_032270985.1 Heliamphora pulchella | reverse complement strand
TCAAGCTCATATTTATTGCTGCAACTCCTGTTCTTGTTCCTCATCTCTCTTTACCCTTTCATTTATTGTAAATCAATTTTGTAAAGTGAGTGAGTGTTCTTCATTTATTACATCTCATTTATTGTAATTAAGGTTGAGTCACATTTTTACCTTTGAGTGAGTGAGTGAAACTCATCAAAGAATAGTTCAAGAGAGATTAGAAGAAAACTGGGGCTTGTTTTTATAGGATTTTCTTGAAGCTGTAACAGGCTTATGAATGTGCCCGTAAACATTCAGATAGTTCAAGTGGAATCTAGAAACTTGTAAAGACTTGGAATATGCCCGAAAGTATTCTGAATAGTGGAAATACTCAAGGGAGATCTTGAGGAGTGGACGCAGGCTAGGATAAAGCCGGAACCACTATAAAGCGCTGGTGTCTGGTTCTATTTCTCTATCCTTTATTTTTTAATATTTGTATTGATTATTTAATTGCATATCTTACTTTATTACAATATTAAAAGATTTCTGAAAAAAAATTTTAAATTATTTTTTTTAAAGATCCAATTCACTTCCTTCTTGAATTGCCTAGATTTAACATTTAATATACTTTTATAGTAGGTTAGAATTATTTATATATGATAGTTCATCTAAAGTGGTTAAAGCCAAATAAAATTTCGTAGCTTAAAGTGGCTGAAAGAGGTTTAAAGTTATTAAGAGACTTTTTTTATTTTTACATAAATTTAATATAAATTTTGACGAGTAAATCTTAAAAATTTATTTTCTTACTATATGTATATATATAATAAAAATTATAATATTTAAAAATTTAAAAATAAATAAGGCATAAGGTAAAAAGTCAATTTTCCAAACAAGTGGCTAATTTTCTCATTTGGCTTTTTACCATTTTAAACGGAAATGCAATTAGTCAACTTAAAAGATTTTTGACAAACAACAAATTAATTAAGAACTATGACATTATAACTTATTTCGTAGGTATGACATAAGCATATTGATATGACATGTTCAATTAATATATATATATATTTTATGTATTTTTTTAATATAGAGTTATACTATTATGCATTAATAGTTGTTTTTTAATCACAATTTATTTTCAAAAACTTATAAATACATATAATACTTATATTATTAACCACTGAATACTTGTGTGTTGCTTGTTAGCAGGCCATAGGTGCGATCATTTCCTCAGCGGTTCTAAATCAATAATAATTCCGATGCCTAGCATTAAAATCCACGTTCATGAGTGGGCAATAAAGTCATTTGTCGTGTTTTGTATGGTCGAAATTAGTAATTTATAAATTATAATTTATAATAAAAATTATAAATATTTAATAAAAATTATAGCGTAATTAAAATAGAAAATAGTTATAGTTTATAGTAAAAATTGTGAGTATTTAAAAAAAATTATAATTTGTAACTAAAATTAATAGTAAAAAATTAAAAATTATTACTAGTAGTTTTGCCAAATACCCTCATTATTAGAGTCGGGATAAATTTTTTATACAACCTGTTTGATTTGGGTGATTTAGAGAGAAAAAAAAAACATCTTCTTACTAATTAATCATTTATTTGGTCTAGTAAAAAGAGAATAAATAGAGAAAATAGAAGAAAAATAAAGAAAACGAATTACTCTTTTCAATCTCTTTGCAAATCTCTTCAAATTAGAAAAATTTGAAGAGAAAAAATTTTAGGTGATTAGTTATTTTTTATATAACACAGATTGTATATCTAAAAATAAAAAAAGTAAAAAATAACGATAAGAAAAAATTATTTTCGTAAGATAACCAGTATAATTTTTTTTTTTTTTTTTTCTTTTATGGAGTGTATTCAAGATAAATTATTTTCTTTTACTCTTTTATTAATCCAATAAAAAAGTGAAAATTCAATTATTTTTTTCTTTACTCTTGTAGGCTGAAGAGAGAAAATAGATTTATTTTTTCTTTTTCTTTTATTAATAACCAAAAGAGTTGTGTGAGCTGTACACATTTAACTGGTTTGTAATAATATTATTTATTTATTGTTTTTTTAGTTATTTTTATTAACTTTTTATTAATTTTAATTTATTTTACTTATTCTTATTTTTCTATTATTTATTATTTAATTAAAACAAGTATTTCTTCGATTCTAGTCATCAACACATACAAAAAACATAAAAATGAAGTCAACTTCTTCATTTTATTCCAAATGAGGCCTCATTCTTCACAGTCACACAGCCACTTTCATTATTCACCCACCAATTAAACTTAAAATCTTATTTTTTATTCTCACGTCCATTATAATCTTAAAATTATGAAAACTACTTCTAAATGAACCCACATTCATTAAATACCTCCACCAAATTAGTTTAAATATATATTTCTACATACTTACATTTAAAATTTTATAACGTATAAATCCCAAAATACCTAAAATCCAACAAGTTTATATATTTTATGTTTGTATCAATTTTTAAATTTAATAATTTACAATTATAACATATATATTTTTGTTTATATATATCAAATTTAAATTTAATAAGTTACACCAAACAACTCCCTTCTTTGAAACCCTAGATAATTTAATAATTGGACTATTTTAATTTGGGGAATAATTTTTACAATCCTCTTTTATCTGAACGCACATTTATTTTTGTTTTTATTTGATAAAATTATTACAATATCCTTCACAATAATTCAAATTAATTGGCACACACACACGTAAGTTTGTATTAAAAAAATTAAAACAGTTAAACAAAATAAAATAGTAAAATGGTTCAATTTTTAAATTGTGAATAATTGTAGTTTTTAAATTAAACAATAGAGGAAAATTTTAGTAGATATTTTTAAAGTAATATCAAATGAGGACATTTTTTATATTAAAAAGTTCATACAACTTTATTTTAAAGGTAATACTAAGAGCCCGTTTGGTAACATTTACAGTTTTCTATTTTTTGTTTACGAAAAACAAAAAATATGTTTTTGTTTATGTTTATAAAAAAATAAAAACAAAAACATGTTTGGTAATATAAATATTTAAAAAGTGTTAGTTAGAGGTTACGGATGAATCCAATTAAAATTTATTTACAAAACAAGTGAAAACACATTTTTTCTGTTTTTTAAAATTTTGTAAATTTTGAAAACTATTTACAGTTTTTTGAAAACAAAAATAATTACCAAACATATTTTCGTTTACAGTTCACGAAAAATTTAAAAACAAAAATAAAAAATAAAAAAATACATTTTTTTTAATCTATTAGAATAGATGTGTATGCATTTAAAAGCTCTCTAGAGTCATCTCCAAACCTGACCATTCATTTGCCTCTCACCGCCTTCTCACCCCTTACCTCTCTTCCACCGGGAGTGTATTCAGTCGGTACGTAAAGAAATGTAATGTCAACATGAAAAAAAAATAGTTTTTAAGTTATATTGTTTGACTTTTTAGAAAAGTTAATTAAATTTTTTTTAATTTAAGAAAAAAAATTGAAGAATTTGGGGCTAAGTCCCATTTAAGAAATTTGTATTCCAATAAGTCATATTTAAGAATTATATTCTATTAAGTTATATTTAATATTTTTATACTAAAATTACCTCTAATATAACATGCACTTTCCACCCTCTGCCAACACCACTCTCCATCACCACCGTCGCCGTTGTTGCCGCCGCCGTCACCACCACCACCACCACCACCACAGCCACCACTACCACTGCCGCCACCGCCGCTGCCACCACCGCCGCCGCAATGTCGCCACCACCACTACCACCAGCATCACCAAATGAGACATTTTACCTACAAATTTTACAAATGAGACATTTTACCTACAAACTTGACATGTTGGACATTTTGCCTACGAACATTACAAATGATATATTTTTCCTACAAATTTGACAAATGAGATATTTAGTCCACGAAATTAATAAATGTCTTATTATCGATACATGATTACATAAATGTCTCATTAACAAAATGAGACATTTAGTCTACAAATAAGACATTTAGCTTACGAATTTGACAAATAAGACATTTCGTGTAAATGCCTCATATCGTTTCAGCACTAAAAGTCTAATATCTATTGTTTGATCTCATCCACACATTTCATCAAACACATTGCATGCAATCATAGTCAGAACACATAAACACACACACTCTCTCTCTCTCTCTCTGTCTCACACACACACAGAGAAAGAGAGAGATAGGATCAAATCAACACACGTATCTCGCCCCCTCTCCCACCACGCCGCCGCCGCCACCACCACCACCACCACGACGCCGTCGCCTTCATCCATCATTGTCGTCGTCTTCATTTGTTGTCAAAATAAGGAGCATCGACGGCAAATGGAGAGAGAAACGTTGTCAATAGGGCTAGGATTTCGCGAGGAAGAAGATGAGAAAATATGGAAAGAAGAAGAGAAAAATTTGGAAAAAAATATGTACAGGTATATATTTGTCCAAGTAGTTAATAATTTTAAAAAAATAGAATTTAGTAGAATATTTAAAAAATGATTAGGATTTAGTGGAATGCAAGTTCCCTAAATGGGATTTCTAATTAATTATTTCAAGAATTTATATACATCCTAACAACTTTAATTTTTTTTGAAATAAAATTACTATATGCCTCTGTTTGGCTTAGTTTTTTTTTTAAAAAAGACTTTTTACTAAAAAGTCTGCTTGTTTGGCATTTCACTTTAATCAATTGATTTTTTTCTCATCTTTTTACAATTATTTTTTTTACAAAAAATCTAAAAAATCTACAAAAAAAAAAAACTAGGCCAATAATGAGAAATAGGAATTCGTGTTATCAAAGAATTTTCTACGATTGTTTCTAGTATACAATGAGTCAATCATCCGTATCTTATTAAACAAAAATGGTGATATTGTTCCTCCGTTGATCTTTTTTGATTTTTGAGAAATATTATGATCATCCAATAAGAAGGCTTTTAATTTTTTCAAATGAACGAATTGAAGACCTATTGATTCTAACAATTAATTGCAGAGTTGATCATTCAGACCTTTCAATTCATTGATGTAGGTCTTAGACCTATGAATGGCCATCTCTGTAATAGTAAATGCATCTTTTTCTCCTGAAGTTGTTGGAATTATTCGTAATAAGATATTGGCTACAATTGAAAAAGTCTTATCAATAAAATTTTTATTTATTCACGATCTAGGCATAGGTAGCAATCCATTCTATAATTATTCTCGGTACCTCTCGTGGGAAATTGATCCCACAAAGAAAAGAATTGTACACCCCACTACATGTTGTATTTAGTTTGGTATTGCTACCACACATGACTTTGAGAGTCATCATGATATTACTGAGGAACGCTTTTATCAAAATATTTTTGCTTCTCACTCTAGGCAATTAGTAATAATTTTTTTTTGTGAACTTCATTTTTTGCAAAAAATACTTTTCTCTACGGTAACTTGTAAAAAAAATGTATATGTCTCTACTTCCAGGTTTTAATAATTCTACAAAACCTAATGTTTGACGTTTCCATCAAGCAATTGTGGAGTTAAAGCAAGCTCTAAGAGCTTGATTTGCAAAGCTTTTAGAGGAAATGCAGACAGGTAGGTTTTGTACCAAGGTGAAAAAGCAGTTTCGCGAAAACTAAGTTCTTTTAAGGTACTCTAATCTTTGTGAGAGGCAACCGAATTTTTGTCCCACGATAAAAATGAGGAAAGAGTTAAGTAAGTGCGCACTAGCGCTAGTGCTAGCACTTATTGAATCAAAGATGAGAGTATGCAGGCTCGCAAGGGTTTTACTATTTCAAATTTTTTGCAATTTTATTATAGATGGCTATGCTGTTATTAGGATTATTCAATGCCCATTAACTAATGCACTAAGGTTAATCACGATCGAATGATTAAACAATTCTAAATATTAACACAGAATGACTTATTATTAATGATTGGCGAAATACTTGTGTTTGGTTACACTGCATTAAGATTTCAATCTCGCCTGCAGGCAAGGCATATCTCTTCTCGTGGATCTGGATAGACAACCATACTTCTCCTCTTACGCTTATGCTTCTATTTCAGCGTATTAAGTCTATGTTTATTTTTTTGCCTTTGACTTCTTTTGATGCTTTATAGGGTCTTAACAAGAGAACTCCTATCAATAATATAATAATAATAAAAAAAAACAATAGTCAGTACACACAAACACAAATCAAATAAAAAGAAAAAAATAGGAAAAAAGAGGATTCAAAAGGCCTGTACGAATCAAGATAAAGACAATCGAGCCAACTCGATATTTTATTTTGGCATTATTGTCACAACAAAAACTTTCGAATTTTTCTTACTTCATATCTTCCAAGAAGATTGAATCAGAAAATTAAAAAGTTTCAAACTTTCTATTACATATATGTTGCAATTAGTATTTGGGTGTTTTTCTGCTTGAATTGTAGGAAATGAAATTCTTGTATATGTTTCTTAGAAGGAGAGTCTTACCAATCTCAATAAAATCTATGATTGGTTCGAAGAATGTTTTGAAATTCGACGATCGCAAATGATATAATTAGTAAATATGTTCCTTCTCATGTGTACTTATTTTATTGTCTAGGAGGAATTACGCTTATTATTTTTTAGTACAAGTCGTTACAAGGTTTGTTCTGATTTTTTACTATTATCCGATCGTTACTGAGACTTTTTACAAAAAAAGTCAAATAGTTTATAAAAAAATTAGGCCAAACACACTCTAATACTCTCAATTTAAAAAGTCAACCCTCCTCACAAATAAAAAAATAGTACTAATACCTCAAACACTACAACTTAAAAGCAAAAAAATAATGGTATATTAGATATTTTAATAAAAAAAACTACTATTAAAAATTATCTCAAACACCCTAACTTATTTTTATTTATTTTTAAAAATAAAATTAAACATCTTAAAAACAAAACTTATTTAGCATTCCAAACATACCCTTAAAATTGGACTCACAAGCAAACAACGAGCAGGAAATGCTAGTAAAAATTGTTACTTCCTAACCGTTACTCGATTGAATATGAATAATTGGAATATGCTATGGATGTAATGGTGGGTCAGTGGGGCAGACGTTGAGACATGGGCTTTACCCATATAAGTAAATTTATAGGGGTGTTAAAAAAATAAATAGTTAAGATCAAAATCAAACCATTTAAAAAATACCAATTTATCAGTTAATATTTTAGAAATGAATTGTTCTCTAATTTTATTATATATATATATCATATAATGTATTATGTAAAAAAATTAAATAAAAAATATTAATTATTTTATTTTACCACTTCTATCTTTTTTTGTTTCAATTTTTGTTTTTTAACTTTATTTTCATAATGTTGTAATTGATAAAGAATAAAAATGATAATGAATAAATAAAATAGAACACGTTATTTATAAATACAAGAATCTTTTTTTTAATGTCTGAAACAAGTGGCAAAAAAAAAAAAAATATAGTAATTATATGAAACAGAAGAGAGAGAGAATGAAAAAAAAGTTAAATGAATAAATGTATGTTGAATTTATATAAATTAGGCAACAAGTATTTGAATAACGGTTCTAAGTCAAAATCATTCTTTATTAGTTTGATTTTGTTGGACTCTATAATATTTACAATTTAATTTTAATTTAGTTCAAAATTAAATCAAATCAAATGCTGAGCACTCCTAAAAATTCACTAATCCTTTCTAACATGAAATTGTTTGTTAATGGTTTGGATAGAAAGTTTTTCGGTTTCACCTTGCCCCACACATTCTCACTCCATTTATTTTTTTTTCATTCTTTATAATGGTGGTGTTTTACATTATTAAAATTAATAGTTTATAAATTATAATATAAAGTAAAAATTATGAGTATTTGGTAAAATTTGTAACTAAAAAAAAATTTATAAATTATAGCAAAAATTATACGTATTTAAAAAAATTTATAACTTATAATTAAAATTTTTAAAAAAAATTAAAAACTAATAACAATAACTTTACCAAACACCTTCAATAAGTGGAACAAGAGCCGTATTTGTTTAAACAAGAGCCGTATTTGTTTATTTCGCTCCCAATTTACCATGTTCCATGCCACTAATTGTATGTGTTAAATACCTCTATATATATATAATTTAATTTTTAAAAAATATAATAGTGCTAAAATATAAAAATATTACAATAATTTATCATTCAACCTCTACTTTATCATTTTTAATATTTCGTCAAACATTTTTTTATTTTTATCTCAGCATTTTTAATATTTTATTATAATTTTTATTTTTATAATTTATTAATTATTTTTGATATATTTTTGTTGCATCTCTCATTCTTATAAAAAAAATTACAAGAATACCCCCTACACTATTTTCGTATATTACTTAATCTCTTGAATTTAAAACTCGTACAAAGTGGCTTACTAACTATTTGTTTGTATTACTTTACACTCTTTCGTTGGGAAATATTTTTGTAATTTTAATTAATAATTAAAAAAGTAAAATAATATAAATAAATAATTAAAGAGTTATTTTATATAATATTTTAATTTAAAAAATTAAATAATATACGAGAATAGTATGGAGACTGTTTATGTAATTTTTCCTAAAATATATGACCCTCTGTTGTCTCGTTCTAATAAAATAAAGGAAGATAAAGAAGAACCACAAATTCATTTCTGTTCCGTACTATTGTTGTTCCTGGTTAATAGATAGGCTTAAAAGTGTGCCCTTTCACCCCATCACGCGCGCGCGCGCGCGCACAATTCATCTGCAAGTGCTTATTAAATGCGCAGAGTAGCACATAGTGATAGCCCTTTCACTTCAGTTTTCTTCAGAAACACACAGAGACTGGGATCTCTTCTTCCTTCTCAGGTCTGCTGAGTTGATGCTTCAGTCCATGGGTATTTATATAATATCTATACATATGTCTATATTCATATCTATATATGTACCTATGTATGTAGACACATATCTCGATGTGTATCTGTATGTATTCCTCAGCCCTCTCTCTCTCTCTATATCTCTCTCTCTCTCTCTCTCTCTCTCTCTCTCTAACGCTCCGTCGTGTTAGATTTTCTGAGATCTTTGAAGTCGCTTTCCATGTCTCTGACTCTCATGACGACAGTGACCCATCATCTCCGTCTTTGGATAAAATATACTTTTCTCATCCGAAATTTTTGCAAGTCACTTTTCCCCTGATGTTTTTCATTTATATATCTTTATTTATATTTCCGGGAAATTTGTATAAGCTTTTGAACGCTTCTGCTTTTCTTTTTCTTCCTCCCAGTTTTCTCTTCCTTCTTCTTCTTTTTTTTTCCTCTCCCTATTTTGTTTCAGTGAATTGATATTTGAAAATCACACGCAGCATCAATGGAGATTTGTTAGGTTTTCAAAACCATTGTCCTCGGTTAAGTTTTTCTTTCTTTTTTCTTTCTTTTTCCCTTTTTTTTTCAAAAAGTTTTTCGTTTTCATATAAATCCCACTTTTGGAGTATAGTGGGCTTTTGCACAACAGGAATTTGATCAGTTGTTTATGGTGTTGCTGAATACCCAATGGTCAGATCATCTGTACTACTGTTACTTTTTTTGTCTTGTTTTTTTCTTCTGGGACTTCCTTAGAGTTTTGTGACTTTTACCAGAAAGCTGAGAAATTTTGGTTTGTTCCAATAATATTGATTATTGCATATAATGTGTTCTTCTCTGGGCCTTCCCAGTTGAAAGAGTGTTTGGTGAAGTGGAAAATGAGTCCTCTCTCTCTCTCTCTCTCTCTCTCTCTCTCTCTATATATATATATATATATATATATATATATCAAGCTTATAATTAGGGTTAGGGTTTGTTGAAGGCTCATTCCGCCTTGCTTTTCCGTTATTGAAGAAGATTTTCAGCTTTCTTGGGCTCGAGATTTTTCAACTAGTAATTGGTTATAAATTTACCTTAAATGTGCCATTTATTGCACTGATGGGAATCTTTCATGGTAGTTGAAAATGGAAATTTAAACCCATAAAAAATTTGAAAAAGAAACCCAGCTGGGTTTTGATCATCTCATGTTAAATACGCATTTGAAGGTAGATTTAATATGTGTTTGAAATTTCCTGTCTCTTTTGATTTATTCTACTATTAATAAGATTTATTTGGTTTTTATTTTTGCTTCTTTTTCATGTATTGAGATTGATATGTTTTCACAAAATGGCTTTGATCTGAAACTAGTCTTCTGACATGTTGCTTGAAGTAGAATTGTAGGACTAACCATAAGTAGAAAATCCAAATGTTCTCTAATATATATGTATATGTGAAACTCGTCATAACATTCTGATTCCTAGATCAACAATATGTGAATTTGACATTTTTGATAATTGCTCAAAGACATAATTATCAATTTCATCAGATAATTAATCATATTTTACCTAATTAATCAGGGAATGAGAAAAAGTACTGCTTCATGTTGCCTGTGTTTAGATTACAATTTTACTCCTTTTCTTTTCATGTTCGACGGGAAGAAATCTATTGTGGTTACCATTCCATAAGTTCTGTAATTAGGGCTTTGCTATCTTTTGAAATCACTGAATAAATTGTCTCTGTATTGTTTCCTCCTTAATGAGTCAGATAAGCAAAACTGTGCATTTGAAGTAGTATAGAGTTTTAATTTCTCTTACAGTCAGGTTTTATTAGCAAATAAATAATTGTCTTCCCATTTCGGATTTAATTAGAAAATTAACTTTGGGGGAAATAGAAATTTGATTTAATTACTTAATTTCCATGAGGAGCATAGTGAAGTGCAGTTGAATTACGTAAACACATGTGGTTGATGGTATAGTAAAGCCGTATAGGAATGGTCTGAGAGAGCTTCCTTCAGCCCACCCACGGATGAGAAAAGGGTCTGAACTAGCTGCCGACTCATTGATTCATCCACTCAGTAGAAAGGAATTCGGTGGTTGGCTACTGTGGTTGCGTGAATGATGCGGGAGATGGTTTTCATTCCTCCCCCTCTGTGCTTGGACTGAAGGGAGCTCCCTCTTTCTGCTGCCTTCATTTTTGCTTCATGCATGATGATCAATCTTGATCATTTTCTAAGAACAAATTATATTTCTGATGGAGAGTACTGACTTTAACCCCAGCTAAGCTTCAAAAACATCACCCATGTTTTTTTCTTGACGTTCTTCTGCGTAGTTATTGATCAGTTTCATGAATGCTTAATTAATGATCTATAATTCTCGCCTGGCGCTTGTGCAGAAAACATCCCAAATGTCAAGTTGGCCATTTTCCCCTTTCTTTTACTGACAAGAAAGTTTGTTTATGGCCTCCCTCTTATGAAGTTCCAAGATTATGGCGGTAACTGCAGTCTTCTTTCTGGAAATTTCACCTTATATATATTCTCTTTAGTATAGATAGCCATAATTCTCATTGCCTTATTTGCTATTTGCATTGATTTCTCCGACTTCGTTGTTCTTTTAAATATTTAGCTACTCTCTCTTACTATAATAGAACATCTCCAACATGCTCTCTATATGAAGCCTATTAGTTAAAATAGCTATCTAGCTAACTAATATAGATTTTTAGTACTCCAACAGGCTCTCTCTATATATCTAATTGCCTTTCTTGGTTTTGGCTACCTAAATTTAGCTAGCCATTGGTGGCTAGCTAAATTTTTTTAACGAATAGAAATATGCCATATCACTTGCCACATTACCAATCAATTTATTGATGCTTCTTTTTGTATACTTGACCTAGCTAAAATGCCTAGTAGTGGTGAAATAGATGCATAACAAATGGCTAGTTAAATTAAAGCCATTAGTATATTTTAGCTAGGCAATATGGGCCATTAGTGTTGGAGATGTTCTTAGATGTATAGAACTCAAAAACTAATGTGAATTGTTTCTATCAACATTAGCACATACAAATTGTGAAGTTTTTGTTGCTATAGCCAGGAGCTTCCATACTCATGGGGTATGCTCATGTTGGTTGGCCTATTGAATTTTTCCCTCTCCCCTCTTCCTCAAATCTAAATTAGATCCGCCGTTACCATCCGTGGAGTCCTGAAGTGGGTTGTGAGCAAAAGCCTTGCCTTCTTGCTTTCTTTCTTTCTTTCTTTCTTTCTTCCTTCTTTAATTTCTTCTATTTCTTTTTCCTTTACCAAACAAAAAAGTGAAGCTCCCCTTTATAATTCTTCTAATGTATGTGTTTATTTATATGTCGAATGTTTAGTAAGTCCTGTGCTAATCGTTTCCTTCTTTTTGTGTACTGAATAAATTTGTTGAATCTTCTAGCACTACTATTACAGGGCAAAGGAGATAGGAACTTGGAGCTATGCAAGGTTTGTTACTAAATAATCGCATTCTAGTTTCTCCTATTACTCGTGATGAGTTTTGGTCATCTCGATGCTGTTCTGTTTGGCCTTTGAGTTGTATACTTGGAGCAGATTTAGTTTTTGTTTCACATCTAACTATCAATACGCACAATGCGCTTTGTCCTTAAAAAGTGGTGGGAAGTCCATTAAAAAATAATAAAACACAGTGGCACAGTTTGTTTTTCTAAGCCAATCTCAATATAAATATTAGATTTGGTACTAGCAAATTTCATATTTTAATGACCCGTTACGTGGAGAAAGTACAAGTTCATGTGTGGTTTTAAATTTAAAACTTCAGTTTGTTTGGTTAATCAACAAGGAAAGTACACTTGGGCTTCATTTTCTTTTCATCTGCAACTGTGCCATAAGTTCACTGCTTTATATATTTAAGTAGTATAAGCATTTTCCATATTAGCTTCCACTGAGTTTTTTGAATTGATACCTAGGATGCTTGATTAGTTTAAACTATTAAATTCTCAGATTGAGATTGAGAAGGCAAGGGACTTCTTGTTTATTCTGAAACTAAGGAGTTTATATTCAGAAAGTAAATATATGCTGTTCTCATGTGGTCCCATTTTCTCTTTATAATGTTTGGGAACTAAGAAATATTAGCCTAATGAATCGACTGTATTGGATATTAATTAATTGAGATTTGGCTGGCTCTTCTTTGAACTGACGCTCTCCATTTGTTCCGGCAGAATTTGGATCATTTTCAAGTGTTTGGCTGCTACTCGGAAAATGAGCACCAAAACATTTTCATTGTTTGGGAAATCAAAACATTTTCATTGTTTGGGAAATCAAATCATTAATGTTTCAAGTCCTTAAGTGATTATATAATTAATTATTAATTGGACACTGCCATGGCTTCCGCTACCCACCACCACCTTCCCTTGATACGGTCTCTTCTATTCCAAGAAATGTTTTGCTGTTTTTTTTTTAACAGAAATGTTTTGCTGTTCGTTTATTTAATACCATCTTGAGATTTTTGTATTTTGAGATTTTATCAACAGCTCTAGGATGCCGGGACATGGAGTTTTTCTGAATGCTAGTGCCACCTCTCCGATGCATAAATAGTCGATTTTTCATTCATAAAGGCCTTTGAATTCATGAAGGCTTTTAATCATCAGAATGTCCAAGGTGTGGCTAAGTGTTGGCGAAATAGGCTTGAAAGGTCCATATTTAGTTGGAAATAGCTCAACGAACGATATTCATCGCTACGCCATGACTAAGGCTGCTTTTTGGGTAAAATCTATCATTTGGGCCATCAAATCATCAAAATTGCCGTTTTAAGAAATAATTGATTTGCTAATTACTTATTCTTAACAAATCTGTTTTAAGTTAGGTTTTTTTCTATTTTTTTATTTTTTTATTTTTTTATTTTTTATTTTTTATTCTAGTTTTTAGATTTTAGGCTAAATTAAATCTTTTCATTTTTGGTATTTTTTGAATTGTTTCTTATTTTTCTTGCTAGGCAAGTGTTGTCTTTTTTTTTTTTTTTTTTTTTTTTTTTTTTTTTTTTTTTTTTTAGTAGAGAATATCACTGGTTATAAATAATGGTTGCAAGTGTTTAGGCAAGCCATTTTTTTAATTGAATAATAATAAGAGTTTATATTTTTTCTTTTAATTTTGGTATTCTTGTAATTCAACTTGTTGAAGAAGGTTATTATATACGGTATTTATTCTTATATCAACAAATTCAAGTTTTTATCCCTATTTTTTGTTTTCAGTATTCATCCTAAATCAACAAATACAAGTTTTTAATTTATTCTACACGTTTCCGCTAGAACACCCTCCCTCTGCTACAATTGCTGCCAACACTACCGTCACCTTGTTTTTAAGACCCATCAATTCAATTCCGTCTTGTGAGTTGTATGACTCTAGCTTGAATGAGAAAGAATTGGAGTCAGCAGATTGAAGTTTCAAAGTAGACCATCTCATATTCTCGTTACTTGAAATGTGTTGAAGAGCTCCAGTTGATCATATTTTTTAATTATATATTATATTTCTGGAATTTTGAGTTGATAGAAAGTGAATTTGTAATTTACGCATTTGTTATAGATAATTTGCGTACATAAAAACATCTATTTATATGTGGTTTGTTATATTTCTGGCAGTTTGTGTTGATAGAAAGTGAAATTGTATTTTACGCCTTTGATATAGGCAATGTGCGTATGCATTTACCTTTTGAGGTTAGAATAACATGAATTCAAAATCATAGGTTGAATATTTATAAGAATCGGTTAAAATGAACTTAAGTCAAGACCCAGTTTCCACCAAGGAACTGGGCAGGTTTATGTTGTGGTGGTGGTGGTTGGGTTAGGTGGCAATGGCGGCGGCGGCGGCTGAAATAGTCATAGGATGATTGTTGGCTGTCTTCTCTTTAGTCCTGTTTGATTGATTGATCGATTAATTAAGAATAAAGGATACATAATCTCTAAAAAGAACAATTTTTTAAGAAAATGATGGGATAATTAATTTTTTTTGTGAATTAAATTGAGGTTGTAAGCATAAAAATAAACACTAACCATGTAAGGAGACACAAAATTTTTACATAAAAAATTTAAACACGGGCAAAATTACGAATTTAGTCCAAATCTAAGTATATCAAATATTATCACTTAGAACACTTATAAACTCTATAGAATCAATGACGAGATGATTTTAAATTTCTTAAATTCACGTGTATTGTTTCTTCATTTGAATGCCATGTCATCAAATCTACGATAACTTATGCCTTGAAATGCTCCAAAAAAAGTTGATCTTAAAATTTATTTTTAGAGAAAATTGTGGTTGGGTCTCATTTTAAGGCCTTGATTAGGGATAAGTTTTAGTCATTATTTGTATATTTTATTAAGTTTTGTTTTTTAAAATTATGGATTATTTTATCCTCAAATTATATATATATGTATATATATATATATATATAGTTGTATCTATATATAAATTTAATGTACATAATCGAAAACTTTTTGAATAATTTAAACTTTTTATTTTGAATGATTTGTTAGCCTCGTTAGTGTTTTTGTCATTTAATGTAATTGCAGAAAATGAGAATTTTTTTCAATAGAGCTAGGAAGAAGGCAATTTGTATTTTTAATATTCTCATTTTGCCATTTTATGTTTTCAATATGAAACTCATATCTCACTTCATTTTTATTTCATGGAAAACTGCTTATTTTTCAGTTTTGTTTGATTAATAAGTGAATTTTATCGTTCAATATTCTATTTAGCCTCTAGGTATATTTCTTTCATTCTTATTTATATTTTTTGCCGGTATTCTCATTTTTTGCAACTTAACTACAATTTGGGTGAAAATTTATTCTCATTTTTTGATTAGCATATCTTTTTGTTTGATTAATGAGTGAGTTTTATCATTTAGTATTATTATTAGCTTTTACATACGTTTTTTTTCTCACTAGCATTTTTTGTCATGTTCTTATTTTCTGCAATAAAATTAAATTTTAAATAATAATTTCTTTTTATTTGTTCATTGTAGGAAGATATAAATGAGTATTTCATCATCAATCAATAGTGAGAAAATGAGAATAAATATCGTCAAATAGCTCTAGATTTGATTTACCTTGTGTTGTCTTTAATCAAAAATAAGTTTCAACAAATTAGGGTGTGAAAGATTCTTGATTATATTAAGTTAAAACTAAGATTGAATCATATGCATTTTGAAGTAGAAATTGAGTCGATGTGCAAGTTTTTGCATTTCTTGTCTAATGGGATCGTATTACTTTTTATCGAGATTTTCTCTCCGATTTCATTAGAATTCCAAGAAATTAAATATTTTGTAACTAGCAAATTGATCACAAAATGCTTCAAATTTGTTGCAAAATGTATGGCGGCCAAAAAAATTTAGCACAAGCTTGTCGCGATAAGCTAGTCATTTTAAATATTTTGTAACCAAGCAAAGTTTGCTAGGTAAATGTTAAATCTTTTGCGACCAAATTATATGGTCGTGATAGGAATGAAATATTGCGACCAACATTTTCATTGCAAAATCATCCATAATTAGTCACACTATGCCATGGTTGGTTACTAAATAATATCTTAATATGCCATAGTTGGTTACTAAATAATATCTTAATTATAAAATTCAATAACTTTTGGTGATCAATAATGCAAGATAGTATTTTTTAGAAAAATTATTAGGTATTCCCGATAAATGAGAATGCGAGATAGACACTAAATATGTAGTCATGTCACATTTGTATTGGAACTACTGAATAATTAGTCTATTTCTTGTGACCAAATCTAACTTCAGGTCTATGTATACCTCTATCTCAAAGAGAAAATAGTCAAGAAATAGTAAGATGGGTTGAACTTAAGACATTTTTTTCTAATTAAATTGAACCCAAGACATTTACTTCTTCAAATATATTCCATCACTAACTCATCTACCCTTTAATATTTGTACAAAATTTATTTTATTTAATTTTCATATATATATATATAAAACACAAAAAATTGATTATGCGTATCAAATCACTCACCACCTCTACCACTTTATAATCACCATCGCCACTATTGATCCCCCATCCGCCACTACCTCTGCTACCTCCACTACCCTACCACCACCATCGCCACCAACACGACGATTGTCATTGCCACCCCTATCACCCCTACTACCCCACCACCATCGTTACCCTATAACCACCAACCCCGTTACTACAGCCGCCCCCCACTACTGTCGCCACCACCAACATCATCCACCACTTCCACCTCCATCCCACCATCTCCACTAACACAACGACTGTCATCACCATCACCATCCCCACCCCTCCATCACCACCACTACTGTCACCTCACGACCACCACTCCCATTACCACAACCATTGCCACCACGATACACCACCTCCACCAAACCACCACCTCCACCAAACCACCACCTCCATTACTATAATAATTGTCGCCACTACCACTTCTAATACTAACGCCATCACCATTTCCACCTCTACCACACCACCTCTATCACACCACCACCACTGTCATCTCAGGGCCACCACCCTCACTACTGCTTGCGCTATCACTACAACTATCTCACTTTCACTCCCACTCCTATTTTCTTACTCAACTTCACTAACACCATTGTCGTTGCTACCACCACATCACCGCCACCACTGCCACCATCACTGTCACCATTGCTACTACCACTACCCTATTGTCATCTTTTCACCACCACCAATGTTTCCATTGTCGCTACTGTCACCCCACCTCCATTGCCTCCCACCACTGTCGTCGCCGCCTATTTTGTTGGTCATAGAAGTTTCCTACTAGTGGAAAAGTCTTATGCCGACTTATAGGCAACTAATGTTTTGCTACTATAAAATTTTGATTATGAATATTTTCACCTTTCTACTTTTTTGAGTTTAATAATATTTGGTCACACTAAATTTAATAATAACATCTAACATCATTTCTGATCGTGATCTATTGCGCTTAATAGAATTCGTCACAAAATATGTTCTCAATAGGGGTTATGTAATTTGGCCACAAAACATCTACTACCATGTTGCAAAAAGATGACATATTTCTTAATTCTTTTGTTGTGGCTAGTACTCTCGCCGCTAAAAGATTTACTATTTGCAACTAGAGATGTTGGTCACCAAAAAGATTCATTTATTACGTTTTAGCGAGAACTTGGATTTATAGTGGCAATACATACACATCATTGGTCACAAAAAAAATTCATTGGCAGAAAAATTTCATGACAACTTATAAGCAACTATTATATTGCGACAACAATTTTTTAGTTGTAAGTACTTTACCATTTAATTTATAGTGACCAGTCTTGTTACTAGTTATCAAAAGTATACTTTTTGCGACCAAATCTCTTTTGTTGCACAAAATTTAGTAACAAATTTTAGTATTTGTTGTAGTAGTTATTTTAGAATACGTATATTTGTATATATTGATTTTATGCGGGCAAATTTCTCATATAAAGAGTATTTTTGATATATTATTTTGAAATGGGTCTTATCTTGAAATTAATTTTTAAATGAGATCGACTTATCCCTAAACAAGTCACTAAATGAAAATTTGTGGTTGAATTACTTTTTTTTATAGTCTCTTTTCCTTTAGAACATCTCTAGCTAACTTTATATAGACTTATTTAGGGTTTCTTTATTATAGAAATCAAGTCTTAAGAGATATATTAGGCAACTGTTTCCTATTTGTTTGATGCAGATTTTATCGATTTTATAGCTTTCAAAACGTGTGGAACGCTAAACAAGAAATTAATGATGCATTGTCTTGCCATTCGAGCGTTCAACCGTGCTCTGCATCAAAGCGGGAGGATATCTTGATCAAAACTTTTGGAAACTTAATTCTTTTTTCCAAAGGGCATTTCCAAAATTAAGTCTTAAGAGATATATTTGGCGGCTGTTTCCTATTTATTTGGTGCAGATTGTATCAATTTTATTGCTTTCAAAACACGTGGAAAGCAAAACAAGAAATTAATATGCCTCACCTAGCCGTTCGAGCATTAAATTGACCGCTCGAGTATTGAACCGTTCTCTGGATGAATGTGGGATATCTTGATCCAAACTTTTGGAAACTTGATTCTTTTTTCGAAAGGACATTTCGAAAACTATAATCTCAATCATATAAGACTTTTAAAACAATTCAGTTGGATTTTATCTATGGGATTGTCAAAACCAATAAAAACTTTAAAACACAATAATCTCATATGATAATTAATACCATGAGTCTAGTAGTGAGTAATATTAATATCAAATTCTTTTAAATATTATATATATCACATTTTATAGCGTTCACCCATGTTTGGCACTAAAATTGGTGTTTTTGTAAAAAAAAGAAAAGAAAAAGAAAGGGGTCAGTTTTAAATTATAGTTTTGACATATAACTCGAAAGTTTAAAAATTGGCACTAGAAACTACCGTCGGTCTTTAACTCTTAAGAATACACCCAAAGGACTCCAAGAATTTGAAGGAACGTTGAAAGTTTGATTGCTTGATGATATTCTTGATAGCACGAAAAATATATGATCATCAATGTGAAAACTCCAAAATATCTTCTTCAATGAAGGCACTTGAATAGCTTGAGATTTTTTCAATCAACGGAGGCTACCTTGGTGGCTAGAGAATTCTACAATCAGAAAGAGACCCCCAAACTAAAACCCTAGGTAACATATATATAGCTCACCTCAAAAACTAGATACCTCTCAAAAACATCTTAAAAACCGCAAACCCTTGCAGTTCATTAAAACTATTCACGTCGTTGACTGCTCGGGAGATCTATTCATAGCTAGAGCGCTGAAGCCTGGGTTGCAGTAGTTTGTTGTAGAATTATGATAAGCCGGGTTATGACCGATCGCTTAATGGACCGCTCAAACGGTCTGTCGAGCGGTGATGACTTAGTTGCAGTTTCTTTTCTTTTTCTTTTTTCGCTTTTTTCCCTTTATTTTTCTTGCAACCTTTAATACCCTGCAACATATAGCACCAGACTCACAAGATCAAGTGTCAAATAATAAAGAATAAGATGAATAACAAATTGTCACCGATTTGCCAAAACAAAGGTCTAAAATTCCTAACAAGTTATTAGGAGTAATTCACAAGTTTATTTGTACATCAGATTTAATATTTATCTCCCACCAATGAAATGTTGTATCACAATATCCTTTTTAAATCGCGACACTTTCGTAGTGTGACCTATGTTCTTTTTCTAATTGAGATATAGATAGTAGTTTACTAGTTAGTACAGAACAACCCATTAGCGTGTACAAGACATACAATCTTGAGACCTCTATTTCTTTTCACAACCTCTAGTTATCTATCTACATTGTCACAGAACTCTTGATTGGATTAAGGTTGACTCTAATACCATTAAATTGTCACACCTCAAACTATATATCCAGTCCAAAATGCTTAAGTTTAAGTTGTTAGAAATATTTCATAAATTTTTTTATAAATTATACGTAATTTTTATCTCCTATCAATGTAGGTTGAGATATTACACATTTAAAAAATAATAATTTAGGCAAATTTAACAGATGTATTGGGATTTTTGGTATAATAAACAAACCTTTTATACTCCATGTATAAGTATTTATAATCTTTTTAAAAATAATTACAATAATTTTGAATGTGCATTTAGAAACTCTTCAATAAACTTTTTGTAAAAGTAAATTGTATTTGGTTAAAACTCATTTTATGTTTAGTTTAACAAAATACATTTTCTAAATATAAGAATGACATAAAAAAATCCTATAGTATAACCTCTCATAGATAAATCAAATTTTTTGAGTTTATTTTGTTCATTTTAAATTATGACGTTTTTGTTTGATGTAAATTCTGTTTGATGTCTTAAACTATGGAATGTCACGTGACTATCTCTCTTTTAGACGGGGAGGGGACCACTTCGAGAGAATAAGAACAAAAAGTAGAGATTTAAAATTTAAAATTGTATGGGCCGATTTGGGGGGTGAAAATGGGTCATTCTCGGTCGATTTAAGATTCAATTTAAAATTGAACCGACTAGGATCAGTTCTAAAAATTTAAATTCAGAATTGAACTATATTTTTAAACCAACTCAATCCAATCCAAATTAACACAAGTTGGTTTAGGTTAGAACCGCAATTATAATTAGAGTTAATTAGTGGAAAGTCCCATTTTTACTAATTATATTGAGTTAAGTCCGAGTTACAAATTGTCTATTTTACAAGGATTTTTAAATTTTTTAATAAATTTAGATTGTTATGCCCCCATTTAAAGTCTTACTAACAAATAATGAAAATAATTGAGTACTAACAAATAATGAAAATATAATAACATTAAAATATGTTAACATTTACATATTTAAATATTGAGAATATTACCACTACAGATTTTCAGAACATTACCATTTTCTAAATATTAGCACATTTATAACTTTAAAAATGAGAATATTTTTATAATTATTGTTCTTATTTTCAAAGAAAAAATATTATTAAGATCATATTATTCATTTTACATGAAGTTTATATTACTAAAATATACAATTTTTTAAATTCATGCATCATTAATTATAAAAATCTCCCTGTATAATAACAAAATGGAATATTTATCATTTTTTTAAAATAATAATAATATCATAATAGAACATTTCATTTTAGAAAAGTTTAAACATTACTATAATGAAATAAATTATTTCATTTTGAGAGATCCTAGCAATGATAAAAATTTGAACATTACCATAATAAAACAAATCTGAAGAAATTGAGAAGAGAAAATAATTGTATATTTTCTGTCTATATAAAACTGTACAATATATGGCCTATTTATAGGCGAATAGGGATAAACAATAAAGGAGA
>JAULJZ010186667.1:0-21591 GCA_032270985.1 Heliamphora pulchella | reverse complement strand
TAGGTTATAAGTTATGAGCTATAAATTAACAATAAAATAAAAAATAATTAAGTAATAAGTATTATATGCGGGTGGGTAGGTTGAATAGTGGGTGAAAATTATTAAAACCGCCACCATCAAATAACCCGTGTGATTTGTTTTTTCAACCGTCTAATTTATTTTATTTTTTACTCTTAATTTATTTGAATCGATACGATACGGTGTAAATAAATAAGGAACGATTAAACGAGTCGGGGGAATTTTTAACGATCCTAATATACACATGCTTGTGTGACTTAAAAAAATAATTGACGCAACTTTTGGCCACACTTGTGTGGCACAACCAATATAATTTTTGGTAAAGATGAGGAAGAGAACAGTTTTGACCGGTCCACGCACAAAAACGCACACGTCCCTGTAACCCGTAAAATGGGATTCCCTTTCACCAGGATTTGTTGTTTCATGAGTCTGTCTGTTGGCTGTCTTCGAAGGGAGTAATTATTCAGAAATTCCGAAATATTATGAGACAGATTTATGTGGTATTATTAATTATTATTATAATAATAAATTTTATTATAAAAATATAATAATTTATTTTTATTACGTGATTAAAAAATAAATAATAATTCATATTGTGTAAGTTATAATTATTTATTTATCAAAAATATCATATAATATCACTTATATAATACTTTGAAAGTATTTAATAATTTTTTCCTCAAGGGTGAGATGGAAACGTGTAATTATTAGGTATTTTGGATTATATTTTTATCTAATATGATGTTGATAACTTTATAATAAAAATATAATAATTTATTTTTATTAAGTGATATTATTAATTAATATAGTGATAATAAATTTTACGATAAAAATATAATAATTTATTTTTATTAAATAATTAAAAATAAAAATAATATACATAATATAAATTATAATTATTCATTTATTAAAAATATCAGTTAACATCATTTGCCTGAAATTCTAAAAATATCTAATAATTTGCGGACGGAGACACACACAGTGGTAAGTGTAACCTTCACCATAAATATACAGCAATCATTGTCTGCTTTATGAGCAGGAATACATTAGGAATTGTAATATAGTACGGTGGGGCAGGGCGTATAGATATAAAGCCAATAATTAATAAATATTAGAACAATAAAATATGAAAATTAAAAAATAAAAAATATATAACAATTTATTACTATTTTAGTGTTATATTTTTAAATATAAATTTTATCTATGTATTTTTACATATAAATATTTATTTTATGAAATTTGTGTTGGATAGAGACAATAGCAGAAGAAAAAAATATTGTTCCGTCTCACAAATATTGGAGATGAAAATATTTGTAGACAACCAAACAAGAACATATAGGACGCGCCAAGAAAGTAGTGTTTCAAAACTCTTAAAAACTAAATGATAGTACGATTCATTCCTAAATACAAAAATATCCTTAAATTGTATGTCTCTCTAAATATACTAGCGTAATGGTAATTATGTTTAATAAACACATTTAGATACCACATAATTTTTTAGAGGTGTTTGATAAAGTTATTGATAGTAGCTTTTAGATTCATGTTACTAAGTTTACTTATAAATTACAAATTTTTTCGAATACTTACAACTTTTGTTATAATTTATAACTATTTTTTCTTCTATTTTAACTACGAATTACAATTTTTTTAAAAAATAATAATAAATTGTAATATTTGTAAAATATTCACAACTTCTGTTATAAATTACAATCTACAAATTACTAGTTTCAGTAATATCAAAATCACTTTCATCACGCCTGTAAGCAAATGTTGTTGCCAATTATAATAGTATTAACTAAAAAAGTGGATCAATAGAAAACCACTATATATTATGCCCTATATTTATTATATTTTGTATTATTTTATATGAATCTTGTTGATGGTTAATACTTATAAGTACATTATGTTAATTTATAATACAAAGTATAATTATGTAATTAGAGCATCAAACTATCGTGTGCCATTAATTAAATATCCCTCCCATTTATAACATACTTAAAAAACTGTATGTGAAATATATTGACTTATTATTCTTCGTAGTTATAAAAGAAGAATGATTATATTAAGCTTTAAGCATTTGTTTTTGTTTGTTAAAACTCCTGTCATATAAATAAAACTACATGATATTTTAAAAATATTTAATATTTTTCTAAACAATTAATTATTTACTAAAGTCTTGTTTGGATTAAATTTTTACTATTTAACTTAGCTTTGCATCTTCTAACTTCTTTGTGTTTTTTTTTTTTAAATTCATCTCCATAAAAAACTTTTTCAACAAAAGATGAGTTTAATTGCTAAAGCAGAAAATATGATTCATGTTTTTTAAAAAATATATCAAATAATTATGGATGAGATTATATATATAGTAAAAAAATTAGTTCATGTTTGATTAGAATAGAATAAAAAATAAAATAAGAGTTGTTGAGTTATTTCTAACTGTCAAAAAAAAAATAATCTGAAATCTAATACTAATAATACCATGTGGAGCAATCTATCATTCAGACGGTTAGTTTAGATCTCGCAATACAAACGTAGAATTTACAATACTAAGGCCCTGATTGGTAACTTTAATTTTTTTAGCTTTTTGATTAAAAATGCCAGAAAGTCAAGGTTGCCCATTTGGCAAAAAAATTAAAAAATTAAAAAGTCAAAAAATCAAATCAAATCAAATCAAAACACAAATTTCGATAATATTCTATTCAAATTTTCACTACTTCTAAAATGTAATAATACTTTTTATTTATAACTTATTTACTACTATTATCAATTACATATAATTGTTAATATCAAATATATATAAGCGTAGAATTATTTAATTTGAACACAAAATTAAAAAGTTAGCTTTTATTCAAATAACTAATTTTAAAAAAATTTACTTAAATGATAAGTTATCAAATAATTTATTTAAACCTAAATTAATTTTTTAACTAAAAATATAAAAAATAAAAAAAATAATTTTTAAGCTAATTATTAATCTATCCTAAGAGGGCAAATTATTTTAATAAGTTATCCTTATTTATTAATCCAATTCTCTCACTTCTAATCTCTCAAGACAAATAGGCCAAATTGTATTAAATGTAGGCACTTTCTCTCTCCATGCTGTCCTTCAGTTGCGTATACCACGTGAAGACATAGAGGCCGTCAGAAAAACAAAAGTACACAATCCTTTGGATTCTTGTGTTAACAGCAACCCCTCACTCTGTTATTATTCATGGTATCGTTACCCGGCCAATTTAAGTTAAAATTTTTATTTAAAATTATTTAAAATTTAAAAATTTAAAATTTTATTTGGGATAAATATTGAATCACTTTAAACTAAAGGCTTAAAATAATTTTAAGTTAAAAAGTAAAAAATTTTATTTAAAATTACTATAATACTTAAAACTTTATTTTTAAATAATTATATTTTTTTAATTGTAATTTTATATTAAATATGAATCGTGTTTGGTAGATTTTAACTAGTATATTTTAAAAATATAATTTTTATAAAAAATAAATTTATATAATAAAAGTTATGATATTTTTTTAAAATATATAAAAAATTATATAAAAAGAAAAAAAACTAAAAGCCTTTGAATTTGAAAACAAATTTTTTTAATTTTTTTAATTTTAAGTAAAAAAACAAAATATCTAACTTTAAATCAGCTTAAAGCCGATTTCCTAACAAAATTTAGTAGTAGTTTTGAACTAAATTTGTGTTATTATTAAATAATATCTTATCATAAAAATATGTACTTACAAAAATAATTCATTTAATTTCTCATGAATATATAAATACAAATAATATAGCATAATATTTTAATAACATCTAATGCTGTTTTCTATTTGTATTTGTATCTTATTTTGAAAACAATGGTTTGTTTATTTTCAAGGAATTAACTTCTCTAGAGTACTTTAGAGAATTGAACGGTCCAATCCCATGGAAATTGATAAGGATAGACAATTCTACCTAAAAATGACATGAAGTATGTATAAATCATAAAAAAAATTTAAAAAAAAATAAGAAAATAACCACTTGAACAAAATACAAAAATTTACGTAGTTTGACAAATCACACCTACGTCAAAGGACTTACACTTTTGATCGTAATTTTGGAAGAATACAATAATGAAATTTTAGAACAACGCAATAAAAAAAAATCTCAACTTAAAACAATCGCAATCCTAGCAACTTTAAAAATACAATCCCAAAATAGACCGCTTGATTGGTCCCTTGACCGTTCAATCGGTCATCAATCCTAACCAATCTGTCCATCAATTTGCCTTTAAATTGCTTGCAATATTGCTGCAGACCGACCAATTTGATCGAACCATCAATTATATAGATATATATTTTTTTTCATATTTCAACAATTTTCCACTTAAAGTAAATCTACTACAAGTCTTCCGATACTCGAAAATCGTCGTTGCCTTAAAATCAACTAAGGAAATAAGTGCGAACTATCCTTCTGTCTTCTACGTTTGAAGACTAACTGAAGTTGAACAGTCTTTCAGGTTCTCTATTATCACCACCTTTGTGATCATATCTACAGGATCTCATTCGTGTGAATCTTCTTCAGATCAAATTCTCCCTATTCTAACTGAGAACAAATAAAATGATACTTAATATCAATGTGCTTAGTCCTTGAATAGAACGCCGAGTTCTTTGCCAGATGTATAGCACTCCGATTGTCACTGAACAACTTACAATTGTCTTGTTCTTTACCCCGCTACTTCAAGAAACCTTTCAGCCATATCAACTCCTTGCATACCTCCGTGGTTGCTATATATCCCACATATGTGGTAGATATAGTCACAATCTTATGCAATTTAGATATCCAGCTGATAGCTGCATTGCCCAATATAAAAACATACTTGGTTGTACTTTTTTTAATGTCAATATCCTCAACTAGGTTTGAATTCACAAAACTTTGCAGCTGAATTTCTAAACTATAATAAAAAAAAAGCATAATCAGTAATATACCTGAGATACCTCAAAATCCACTTTAGTGCTTCTTAGTGCTTCTTTCCCAGATTAGACATAAACTGCATAGGAATCTCTGGTCTCGTGCAAGTCATTGCGTATATCAAATTACCTACAGCTAATGCATACAATACTTTAGCTATATAACTCTTCTCTTCCTCTATGATAGCTCCATGTTCATTTGAAAGTCTAAAATAACTTCCTAAAGGTGTGTTAACAAGTTTAGCACCTTTCATATTAAACTGCTTCCGGACCTTTTTAACATATTTTAACTGTGAAAGCTTCAACTTCTTGCCCTTTTTGTCGCTACTAATTCTCAAGCTAAGGATCCTTTGGCTGCCCCCAAATTCTTCATAACAAACTTCTTGGACAACTGTGTCTTGAGATTTGAAATCTCATTCATGCTTGATCCTGCAATCAGCATGTTATCTACATACAAGATGAGTATCAAATATGATGTGAAAAACTGTTTAATGTAACAACAATGATCTCCATGACATTTACTGAACCCTATGTCTATCATGAAGCTAACAAACTTTTTGTACCACTGCTAAGTGCTTGTTTTACCCCATATAGACTTCTCTTTAGTTTGCAAACTATTTTCTCTTTCCCGTTGACCAAGTAACCCTGTTGCTAGTGCATGTAAATTTTTCCTAAATTTCCATGAAAGAATGTTATCTTGACATCTAGCTATTTCAGATGCAAATCTTCTGTAGCCATAATACTCAATACTGCCCTTATGGTGGAGATCTTCACGACTGGTGAAAATATCTCAGTGTAGTCTATCCCTAACTTTTGTTGAAACCTCTTGACTACTAGCCTTGTCTTGTACCGACTGCTTCCATTTGATTCTTCCTTCAGCTTGTAAACTCACTTGTTTTGTAGTGCTGACTTTTTATTGCGCAAATGTACCAAGTTCTAAGTCTAGTTTATGATAGAGACTCCATATCATTATTCATGGCATGTTTTCACTCTTCATTTGCCTCAATCAACAAAACTTCTTCAAAGAATTCTAGTTCACAATTATCAGTCAATAACAAGTAATGCAGTGAAGTTGAATAGCAAACTATAGGCCTACTAATTCTGGTTGACCTCTTGAGAATGAGGAGTCTATGGTTCTGCCTGTCGAGAAGGCTGTGTGTTCTCATTCTAGGGTTTCAAAACTCTGATAGACAGCCCCTCAAACTCAACATAGTCTGACTCATCTATGGTTTCACCTATCTGTTCTTATCTACTTTTTAACAAAATAAATTCATTGAACACTATATCCATGCTCCTAACAGTCTTCCTATTTTCAGGTCCCATAGCCTATAGCCATAACAATTAGTGTCATAGCCAACAAAAATACACTTTCGAGACTTGGTGTCAAGCTTACAACTATTCTCTAGCTCCATGTGAACATAGGTTATACAATCGAAAATATATAAATGAGAAAACTTTACCTCTTTTTTGGTCCACGCTTCCTCTGGTAATCCACAGTTCAAAATAACTAAAGGTCCCTGGTTGATTATATACACTGCTATATTCACTGCATCTGTCCAGAACTGATTTGAAAACCCGATGTGCAACCTCAAACTCCTGGCACGTTCATGATTGTCCTATTTATGTATTTTGTCACTCCGTTCTGTCTTGACTTCATTGGGAGAGTCTTCAACCTTCTAATCCCGTTGGCTACATAGTAGTTCTCAAACTCCATGTTGTTGTACTCACCGTTGTTATTAGACTTCAAAAACTTCAATTTCTGATTGATTTCGTTATCAACTAAAACCTTTTAGTTCTTAAATATGCCAAACACATCTGACTTGTTCTTATAAAAATAAACCCACAATTTTCTTGTACCATCATTAATGAAAGTAACAAAATACCGTGAGTAGCCAAGTGAAGGTACCTGAGATAGTTTCCATACATCAATATGAACCAGCTGAAACCGTTCTAACTTTAAAGTCCTTGCTTTATTTGTAAAGCTGACTTTTCTCTATTTTTCGAAGATAATTTTCATAGAATTCTAGATCAACCGACTCAATTCCCCATAGCTTTCCTTTTCGCACCATTGCTTTTATTTCCTTCTCGCTCATGTGACCGAGTCATCTATACCACAAACCAGCATCAACGCCAGATGCTACCACTTATATCCTACCATAAGAACCCAATGATACATACAAAGTACCCTCATTTTTATCTCGAGATAAAACCATTAACCCTTTGGACATCTTCCAAGAATCTCCTCCAAACGATGTCACAATTCTAAATTTTGCCAGTTGATCCACTGAGATTAAACTCCTTGTTAGATTAGTCACGTGTCTTATATCCTTCAACTTTAATACTGTACCATTGGCTTGTGTTATGTAGATCACCATTTTTAACTATATTACAAGCTTCGTCTTCTCTTAAATAAACCTTCCCAAAATTCACTTTTTACATAAATTGTGAAGTATATCCATGCGAGTAGTAGCATAGAATGATGCTCCCGAGTCAACAATTCAAGATTTGGTTTTGAAATCTAAAGCACAAATCAAAGCATTGGTATTCTCATCCTCAGTAACGTTTACTATAGTCTCACCCATTGATTTGTGTTATCCTGTTGTTTTCTCGAAACCTTGTAGTCCTTCTTAAGTGATCCTTCTGTCTACAGTTCCAATAGCTACCAAATTCTGCTCGCCACTCCGCGACTGTGATCTTCCCTATGACCTGGATCATTCATTTCACCAGCCCTTTTGATTTCTTTTGTCTTTCTTTCTCCCTCTATCATCGGCGTTCAAAACTAACCTAGATGTGGACCCCTCACGCACAGTTCTTCTACATAATTCATGTCCCAAAATAAACCCGACAATATCTTCCAGCTTTAACTTTGTTGATCCCGAAGAGTTACTCACTACCATAACCAAGCCATTTTAACTTTCTGGTAAACTGGACAAGAGGGTTAGGGTTCTGACTTTATCATCAAAGCCAATATCCACCAATTCTAACTGATTGGTAATGGTATTAAAATTATTGAGATATTCGACAATGATAGCATCATTCGCCATATTCAAGTTAAATAGCTTATTCACCAGATATACTTTATTTTGATGCTTAGAGCTTTTCTTACATCTTTTTTAACGCCTTTAACAAATCTACTGTTATCTTTTCCTTGGTGATGTTAGATATCACTGATGGTGCGAGGCTTAATTGCACGGTCGCAAGGGCTTTACGATTGAGTATTTTTCATTCATCCTACGACATCTATTTTGGCTTCTCCTCTATCAAAGGAAGAAACAGATCTCTTTGGTACTGAACATTTTCAATTTGCATTCTTCAAAGGGCGAAGTTCGAACCATTGAACTTCTCAATCTTGACATTTTCTTCTTCTGTCATGTGCATTATTCAACTTGCAAACTCGGAGCGCTAATACCAGATGTTGGGGATTGATCACGATAAACAATCCCACTCACAAGCCACATAAAGCATGCATAATTCACAAAAGAACAGAAGACAAACAAGAAAGCAACCACATGAACAAAACACATAGATTTACGTGGTTCGACAAGTCGTGCTTACAAACATGAGCCACACTTTTTATTATAATTTTTGGGAGAATACAAGAATGTTGTTTTGGGGGTAAAGAAATAAGAGAAAACCTGGTCTTAGCTTAGAACTGTCACAACCCCAGCAGCTTTAAAAATGCAGTTTCAAAACAAACTGCTCAATCAATCTCTAGACCGCTTGATCGGTTATCGATCCTAATCGATCTGTCCATCGATTTATCTTTGACTGCTCACAGTATTGTTGGAAACCGATCGATTCATCTATCATACAGATGAAGTTTCTACACATTTAAACATAATCAAGCTTATTTTAGATTAAAAATATATCTACATTAATAATATGAACCGTATGGCATTATATTTTAATAACATGTCATGTTTTTTTCTATTTGTATTTTTATCATATTTTGTAAACATGGGTTTCTTAATTTTTAAGGAATCAACTCCTCTCAAGACATTAAGAGAATTGAATCGGTGCAATTAGCCTATTTTTTGTTCAAAATTTATATTTTTTAATGATTCAAATAGTATTTTTATTGTTTTTGATGTGTAGATCATTCATGTGAACACTTAAATCGATTGGATATCATTAAGTATCTCAACAAATTACATTTATGTTAAAATATTAATAGGCAATAAATGGGCATTATTATTCATTTTTTTAGCACACATGTTCTTTATTCATGCACTTCATAATTGTTAGGGCAAACTACCAAGTTCCTAAGATTATGTATATGATTTTAATCATAAAATAAATAAATAGGTAAACGCTGAAACTGGCTGTTGATTAAAATTTTTTATATCGAAAAATCAAAATAAACCCGGTAATACTCCCAAAGTTAGTTTTATGATTATACCTTACGAAATCTGGTAGAATAATTTCGGTTACTGCAGTAATTTTTACTCAACGATCTACCGTAATTTTTGACTTCTAGTCAAATCTTCGACACAAGTCTTCTACTGTATTTCCTAATACTAAGCACAAACGTAGTGTGCGCTACTATCTATCGTGTTCTTTAAAAATTTCTTGATTAGGCTTAGGATTCTCAAAGAACTTGAAAATTCAGTCGCCTAATCACTAACTGAAAAATAAGAATTACTGCGTCAGGTTTTATAACAGCATATAAATAGATTACAGCAGGGACCTCTGGAGTAAATAAGACACAAGCTTCTAATGTAATTATGAAAATCCACCTCAATCTGGAAGCAATTTCATAAAACATTAGTTATGATTCATTTCAATAAAGATTATAATTGCACTCCCAACTATATTTTTAAAATCGTAGTATTCGAGCTCCTGTTAGTAAATACTTATTTATTCTCTTTACGTTAAGATTCTCGATGCCCGCTGATTAAATTAAATTACTGATAATTATATTTAATCAGCTTTTTAAATAAATTTCTTAAGACCTCCTGCTTAACTTATTTGACTGCCGGATTATAAAATTCACCGGCAAGATTTGGTTTGGTCAAAATTTTTAAACTTTCCTGAGGGGGTATCGTCAATCCCGATCTTTCAGGATATGAATTTTGTCAATAATTAATATTCACTATATAATTAATATCGTTATCTAATTCACGGGACTATAGACCCATACAAGATCACACCCTCTAACGAATCAAAATAACAAATATTAAATATATGTAAATAATTAATTATTTTGAGATTAAGAGTATAAGCATTCATAATAATCATGGAGTGTGAATTAATTTATATAGTCAGTATAAAATTAATTACTTCGACGTGGTCCTTTTCAATACACACAAAGTGTACTATCACAGCGAGTCGGAATAATAGACGACGTTATTATCTGTTCCCCGTAACCAAAATAGGTTTACTAAAATTCTATATTACAGTAGTACCAATGGTTTGTCCAATTCCATCTAAACTATTAACCAAAAATTTATATTCTACAAGAACTTTTAATCTGGTCTTTCATGTATAAGCCAAACTCTACATATCAGATTAAATACTATATAGAATAAAAAATATTCATACTGGCACAATATTAAATAAATAATAAAATGCATACGTTACTCATTAAGATTCTTATAAAACGAAAAAGTTAATTTTATTAAAAAATAAAATTAAATATTAAAACTAAAATCATGATTTTTAGTCTACAATCCTAATAATCTCCCACTTATACTCAAAATCATGCTGCCATACATCTGACTCGCATGCCCTCTACATGACTATCAAAAGTCTTAGCCAGCAAAGCTCTTTGTAAAAGGATCTGTAAGGTTGTCTCTTGATGCAATCTTGGCCACGGCTACATCACCTATTTGTACGATCTCTCGTAATATGTGATATTTACTCTCGATGTGTTCCACCTTCCAAGGTAAACACATATTCCAAGATAAATTTTGAGAACCCTTATCTGACTATAAATTCGAGTTTGTGTACCCCAGAGGTACTAAATTGTCTGCCTGGTAATCAATATATAATCTCTATTCATTTTCAAGTACTTGATTATATGTTTTACCGTTGTCCAATGATCGTGTCTTGGATTAGACTGATATCTGTTAACCATGCCAACGATAAAATAAATATCGGGTCTAGTGCAAAACATAGCATACATGAGGCTTCTTACTAACGAAGCATAAGAAACTGCTTTTATCTTTTCTATCTCAACAGCTGTCTTAAAACATTGATCATTGGATAGAATGATTCCATGCATAAAAGGGAGAAACCTTTTCTTGGAATCTTGCATGCTAAAACAAGTAAGGACTGCATCGATATAAGTGGCTTGTGATGAGCCCAACATTCTCTGTTTTCGATCTCGGATAAGTTTGATTCTAAGTATGTGATTAACTTCTCTCAAGTCTTTCATATCAAACTGGTCAGATAACTATACCTTCACCAAAGATAATACCACCACATTAATTTTGATAAGTAAGATATCATCCACGTAAAGTACTAGAAACATCAGTACGCTTCCGTCACGTTTTTTGTACACACAGAACTCGTCAGGACTTTGATCAAAATTATAAGACTTAATGGTTTGATCAAACCGAGTGTTCCAAGACTTAAATGCCTGCTTAAGTCCATAAATGGATCTCTTAAGCTTGCACACCATGTGCTCTTGTCCCGTTGCTATGAAACTGCATCTTTATCTTAGAGTTTGGGGTGCACACGGTCCGAATTGGACCAGTTTCTTAAGAAACCAAGAACTGGACCGTTACCAACGGTTCTAGATTTTTTAGAACCGTGCCCGAACCGTTCAAATAATAAAATCGGACTGAAACCGATCTGTGAAAACGGATCGATCCCGGTTCGATTAACGGTTCTATCACTTACACACCTCTATTACTTTTCGAAGTAAGCATTCAACACATAAAAGGTAAATCCTTATAATTTGGTTATAGAATCAGACTCTACTGAGAGAAAATTTAAGTCGTTTGTTGTCTTATCAATTTCGGAAATAAGAGTTTAAATTCAATTTCAATGAGTTTGAATATTGTTAATATCAACAAGATCAACTTCCACAAAACTAGAGAGAAATAACAATATCATTGGGTTTCGATCGTCAATGTTCTTCTTAGGTTCTATACAGAACACATAGATCCATTCAGAATATATATATATATATATATATATATATATATAGAGAGAGAGAGAGAGAGAGAGAGAGAGAGAAAGAGAGGGAGGGAGAGGAAAAAGGGGGAGCGTACTGAGTGGATGCCGGAGGAATTGAGGACAGCGACGGCAGTTGAAGTAGCGGCACCAACTGTAGACACCCAAATTTGATCCCGCCCAATCCTAGGTGAATTCGATGATGAAAACAGATAAAATAGTGCTTTATTTCGAATCTTGAGAAAGTGATCCAAGCTCGGTATTTGAACCCAATCGTCCAAAGACCTTCAACCAAAGAAAATTTTGTTGAACCATTGATAACTTGTTATACAAGTCATTCCTAAAGTGGCGACCGCCATGTTCATTGTGACGATCGTCAATAGAATTTCTTGGAAACCCTAACCAAAAGTGGCGACAGCCACACTTAACCTGGCGACTGCCAACTCTTATTATGGCGACCACCAATAAAACCTTGTAGAACCTTTCTTAGACATGGCGACCGCCACCTCCAACCTGGTGACCGCCAACTCTAAATGGCCTGACGTGTCCCAAAACGTGGTAACACCTCATTAGTTTAAGAATTCTATAAATACCGTATCTCCTGGTATGTTTTCAGGAAAGAAAATTAGAGAAAAGTTTAGTAAGAGAAGCTCAACCGAGTCGCTGAGCAATCTCGAGCCCTGACGTCGAAATCCTGCTGAAATATCGAGAGCCGAACCTCCGATACCGAAGTTCTGAAATCCTAGCTTGGATCATCACCCGAAGATCGAATTGCCATTCCCCCGACTCGAGGATTCTTTAGCGCTCTAGGTACTTTGATTGGATCTCCGGTCCTTCTAACTTCATTTTCTACCTCTTTAGAGTGACCGAGCTGATTTCATGGGTTCATTTCTTTTACATTGCTTACATAGTTTTTTTAATCACTAGAATTCATTTTTAATGAATGTGCTTAATTTGTTTAATTTACTTAATTTAGCTTAGCTTGTTTACTTATTTACTTGAATATTAGTTTTTCGTTTACATTTAAGCTTATCATCAAATAGTGCTAATATAATTTAGCAATACGACTAACAATGTCGTTATTGTTATAATTCATGCATTTACATAAAAATGGTTGCAATTGTCAATATTGCACCTATTTAACGCTAATTTTTCTTTTAATGTTAATTTAGTGTTTCATTTATTAGTATCTTGCTTTTTTATCTTTTAATATTATTTAATCTTTAATTTAATGCTAGTATGTCTTTTTTTTTCTTTTTCTTATAATATAGTTTTATTTTTCTTTTAATATTCTATTTCTTTTTAATGCTAATGTTCCATCTTTTTTTCTTTTATTTCCTTTTAATATTACTTTAATGCTTCTTTTTTTAACATTAGTTTAATACTCTTTTAATAAGTTTACTCTTCTCTTCATTTTCTTTTCTTTTAGCATTAATTTAATTTTCTTTCCTAGTACTTTAGTTTCTTTTCCCTTCCTTTATTATTAGCATTTCATTTTTATTCTCTTTTTCTTTTCTTTTAAATATTAGTTTAATTTTTCTTTGTTAATGTCTCATTTCTTTTTCTTTTATCTTTATTTTAATGTTAGTTTAGTAATTTTCTTTTTTCTATTCTTTTTTAAATATTCGCTTAACCTTTCTTTCATAGTATTTATTTTTCTTTTCTTTTCTTTTATTTTGTTAAATCTAAAAAAAATTATAAAAAGTCTTTTAAACTAGATTTCATCTTTAAGTGTAATTTTCTGCTCTTTTGTTCTCTTTTCTTTTCATTTTTTTCTTCTATTTTTATTATCTTTTATCTCTTTTAAAATATAAAATATAAATAGTTAAATTTTTTTTAGCATTTTAAATCTTTTTTTATTCTTAGCATAATTTTTTTCTTTATTGTAAATAGTTAGATTTCCTTTGGTTAGTATAATAATTTTCTAATCTCTTTTCATTTTTGTTTAGGTTCTTTTTGTAAACTTTCTTTTAATATAAGATTTGTGCATCTTTTATTTTATATTTAGTATTTCTCTTTTTTATTAAATATTTATCATGATAATGCTAACTTAGTGTATTTGGTAATATGCATATTTTAGCTTATTTATTTGAAACTATGTTTAGAATAGTTTAGTTAGCAATCCATGTTTAAATTTTAATAATTTCTAGCATGTTTTTGCTCTTTTAAATTGTAATAATTTCTAGCATGTTTTTGCTCTTTTACTTAAATCATGATAGTTTAGTTCATTTTGATGAATTGCATGTGGGTGTGCTCCATGTATCTTTTAGTTAGAAATTGCATGCCGTAGGACTTAAAATTTTTCTGTTGATACTTGTTTTATTCGGCGTTCTATATACATATGTTATGTATTTTTCATATTTAATTTTGGATATTCTCTCTTAGCCCACACCTTCTTTATTTGTATGCATTTGAAAAATCTTATTAAAAGAACAAATGATGATTAGTAGAGGTCAACTTTATGGTTGGACGAACGGAGTGCCTAACACCTTCTCTGATTCGTTCCTTAGCCCCCGAACCCTTTTTCTCTTGTTAAACGTTTTAAAGATCAGTAACCATTTTTGTTTTTCTTAATTTTTCTCAAAAATTAAGTGGCGACTCCATTTTCAATAAAAAATGAGTTTTCAAAATTTAGTTTTTAATGTGTTAAAATATTTTTCAAATATCTTTGAATTTTTTTATTTTTGAAACGTTTTCCAAAACAACCTCAAAAATCCTAGCGCCACACCAACAAAGAGAGAGGTGACGACAAGGGCTTTGAGGGGCATGTGACGGCAGTCGCCGGAGTAACCTCGGCGATAGGACTTGATTCCCAAAGCAGTCTCAGTTCTTTCCCTTTCATTTTCTTTTTCATCTCTTTTCCATTTGTAGAAAGCCTCGTGGGCTGCTCAATGTGCCCGTGGATTATGGGCGACAAGGCCTGCGGTGTGAACTGAGTGATAGAGTGAGGCGTGAATGTGATTCAATTTTGCGAGGTGAGAAGCCGTGAGGACTGAGGTGTGAACTGAGAGATAAGGACTGAGGGAGCCTGGAGGCGTAAAGAGGGACTAGGGATATATATATATATATATAATATTAAGTAGAACCGGTCCGGTTCGATTTGGAACCGTGAGATTAATCCAAAATCGAGAATTGAACCGTTCAAAACAAATTTTGAAATTTTTAATCCAAAACCGAATCATAACAAATAAAAATCGAACTGGATCGTACGAATTGGACCGAATTATCTATTTTTTTGATTTTTTGTGCAGCCCTACTTGGAGTGCTTCATTGTAGTTACAGGGTTTAATATTCAATTCTTTCGAGATCCTGTTAAAAGTTTCTCCCAAGAACAAATACCGATCAAGTTGACGAATAACCCTCCCACTACGACGAGACACTGCCTACGTTTGTATACTAGTAGTGACACGCTGTGCTGATTCCGAATCTTATGCACCATTACCCTCATACTCCTTTGGTTGTGAAATCGACATGTTAATGGTAACACACTGATCTGGTTCAGGATCTGCATGTGTCTCGATAATTCTTTCACTACGATAAGGCAATGGGATATCGATGAAACTTCTTCCTGACGCTTCTACCGTATAATTGATATTTTCTCTCAGCTCTTCAAGAACATTCTACTTTTGGGCTTGTAGTCCATTATATAATCTTTTTTCAAGAATCGAGCATTGACACTGACAATAACCTTCTGATCCTGAAGATTATAAAATAAACCACCATTTATTCTCTTGGCATATACAACAAAGAAACAAACTTTTGTTCTCAGTTCTAACTTATTCGTATTTTCTTTTAGCATGTGTGCTGGACACCTCCAAATTTGAATATGTCTTAGACTAAGTTTGTGCCCGGTTCACAATTCTGTGAGAGTAGAAGGTACTGACTTAGAAGATACTAAATTTAGAATATAAGCTGTTGTCTTTAATGTAAATTCTAAAAATAAATCAGATACGTCTGCATAACTCATCACAGACCTCACCATCTCCATAAGAGCCATATTCTTTCTTTCTGCTACACCATTCTGTTGTGGAGTGCCCAGTGCATCAACTGAGATGTAATTTTCTCTGTTGATAAATAATTTCTAAACTCTCCAAAGAGGTACTCACCACCACTATTAGATTGGGTGACTTGATACATTTACCCAAATGTTTATCCATTTTTACCTTAAATTCTTTGAATTTCTCAAGTCATTCAGAGTTATGATGCATCAATTAAACGTATCCATATCTTGAGTAGTCATCAATGAAAATAACGAAGTACTCCAAATCTCCTCTAGCCTGAATAGTCATAGGTCCACACAAGTCAGAGTGAACCAGTTCTAACGGTTCTTTAGCTCTATAGTCTTTAGCCAAAAATGGCCTCTTAATCATTTTACCCTCTGAGCAGGATTCACAGAATTAAAGTGTCTCTACTTTCAACGAATACAAAGGTTCATCTTCTACCAGTATATTTATCTTTTTAAGATTAATGTGACCAAGGTGTAAGTGTCAAAGATATATTTGGTTCATTCAAAGAAAGTTTTTTTCTCTTAAATGGTGAATTAGTTGTATTATTTAATTCATTCAGCTGCAGTATAGAAAAGATTGAAATAATAAAATAAAGATCATCCACCAATCTACCAGAATAGATAAATTGTTTATTACTTTAATAACCACAGAATTATTAAAATAAATCAAATATTTGTCTTTAACCAATTTAGAAATAAAAACTAAATTCCTTCTATTAGAAGGTACATAAAGACAATCTCTCAATATTAAAACTTGATCTCTACTAAAACTTAGAGTGGCATCTCCCACTGCAGCTGCTGTCACCCTTGTATTATTACCCACGTGCAGGTAAACTTTTTCATCACTAAGTTGTTGGGTTTCATAGAACCTTTGCAATGAATTGCAGATATGATTAGTAGCTCTCGTATCTACATACTAGAGACTGGTAGATAACACTACTAAATATATTTTCACAACTAGTGAACAAAAATTATAATTGTTATTCTACTTGTCAAGATAAACTGGACATTATTTTTTTTCGTGCTTTGTCTAGTTGCAGTAAAAATATTTACCTTTCGACTTTTTCACATTAGTTTGTGGTCAACTAACTACCTTAAAAATCGTGCTACCCTATTTCTGAACCTTTTTTTTCTTGTCTATTAATTTAGAGGAAGAACGTTTTTCAGAAATAAACGCATTTTCTAGTATTCTAAGAATACCCTCAGTAGTTAAAGCTATATCCAGATTTTTTTTCCAGTCAATATAATTAGGACCCGTAAGATGTTTTCTTTGAGTATAGCCGCAAGTTGATTGAAAGCCATTTTAATCATGAGAATCATATAATTAAAAATTATTAATTATTATGAACAAAATTTTAAATTTTATTTTAAAATCGATTCTCTCTACCATTTTAAAAAAAATTTACCAACAGCCTAGGACACCGTGAATAGCATGCCTCGATAGAAAAAACGTCTACTATTCATCATTTATCCAGACATACCAATTCATATTAATTTTACTATCTAGACAATAGATCTTGCCAAGTAAAATTAAATAGCTTACGTAGCTTCGATCCGATAAATAATAGCGGTGACTCAAATAGAGAGAATACTATTATTTACAATTAAATATAAACTATTATTTAATCCCTAATCAATCAATTCGCAACAACCCTTCAAATGGAGAAGTGACTCACACTAACAATTATTCAGAATTATTTTTAAAAGAGATTCGTACCGGTGATCCCGTAATTAATTATGTCCGATGGAGAGGAAGATCTTAGTGCCAACACACAAAATTAATTACATTACTTACAAATTAGTGATGAAGGCCACGGGATTTATCTGTGAATAAATTCTCCCATCCACTTAATTTTTTAAAATATTTTTGAAAGTTATAAAAAACTGTTTAATTAAAATAAATATATTAATTTCGAAAAACTACATGTTTTAAAAGATTCCGGTTATTAAACCATCTTTACATATTTTTACGTGTAACAAATAAAATTTTTAAATTCTATTTATTTAAAAAATAATTTTAAATAAAAATCAAGAATTTAATTTTATTTTTCGTTATACATATTTCAAAAAAAATAATTTATTAAAATTAAACTCTTTTTAATTAATTCAAAAAATTTAAAATTAATCGTCATGTTTTTTCAAAATATTCGATTTAAAAAAAAAGTATCTTAAACGTGTTTTAATGTAGCAAAATAAAATTTACAAATTTTCTTTTTTTAAAAAAAATTTAATTAAAGAAAATTTTATTTTATTTTTCTGTTACAAAAATAATAATTTTGAATTAACAGAATTAATTAAAACTGAACAGAATAAATAAACAAAAATAAAAGTATCTACGTATTTAAATAAAAAAAATAAATGCATTAAATCTTAACTTTTATGATCTATCTATAACTTTTTAGGTAAAGAGTTTCTGTTCATCCAAAAAATTTACAATTCTATCGTAATTAAAATTCTAGTATTCTCATTCTGTCAAAATTTTACTGTCAATTAGAAACCTTATTAGATTTAGTTTCTGCAAGTCACTGCCCAACTAAAATACTGCTGCTGTTGCCGGCTGACCGACCCGCAGCTTCTTGATGCAATAACATTGGATTATCATGCACTTTTGGAACACTGTTTGGCTTGTCATAGTTTTTGTTTGATTTATCCTTCAAGAATATTCCAAAGGTAATTGACGTGGCAATTTTTCCAATCATGGCAGCTTATTACAATTGGATTTACGCCATTTAGTTTGCAATAGCCGCAGCATATAGGCTGCGTTTGGCTTTTCTTCATAATTCCAATTGTTCGTGATAATTCATCTTTCGCCATGCTATATTCATTCACGGTTCCATGATAAACCCATGATCTTAGGTGAATTCACAAAACTTGATAATAAATGGCCATTATCATGATTTCCCGTACATGATAATCAAGGTCCGTTTGCTTGTATCTTTTTGTTTTTTGATTTTTTCTCATTTTTTATTTTTTGATTACACAAAAAACAAAATATAAACCCAAAGAGTAATGCTACGGATCCTGAAAATTTTGCTATGTCGAGGAAGTCCCTATCAGAAAGAGCATGTACCTTTTGATAAAGGTGGCTGAAACGCCAAACAACTTGAGAGTTGACATAGTATAAGAGGCAGTGGCAATTTGTTTCATCTCCATCCCTGCAAAAGTTGCATCTAGCCGAATCCACCACTTTCTTCTTCCTCAAGTTCGCTTTGACCTATAGGATTCCAAGAATAGATTTTCATGCAAAGACTTGTACCTTGTTTGGGATATTCAAGCTCTATATAGTCTTCCATAGCTGCTCACTGACAGAGACGTTGGAAGTAGATGCGCACCCCTCCTTTCTTGCTAAGACCTCCATGGCAAGGTGATTAGCCAACCGAATTGAAAACACCCCATTTTTAGAGAAATGCCATACAAGCTTATCCTGCGGAAGGTCATGCAAAACAGGAATTGAGCAGATCATTTCGGCATCACAAGAAAGGAAGAGTTGCTGGATTAATCCCTCATTCCAGCATTTACAGTTCACATCTATCAAGCTTGCCACTCTCGCATCCAACTGTAGTAAAAGTTACAGAGTTATCACTTTAAAAGAGTGCACCCGAGGAACCCACCCATCTTTCCAAATCCTAACATTAGCCTCATCCCCAATGCGCCATCTCAATCCTTTAGATTGGTCAAAATTTAACTCCGCTTCATCAGCGATGGTTAGTATGTGGCGGGAAAAAAGATGATTGACGTGATAGTTGATAGAAATTGCATAAAAATGTAAGTTTGAGCAATAAAGTGGTGTGTTTGGCTACCAGGAAAGTTCAAACTTTTCTAAGAAACTTTCTATGCTTAAAAGAAGTTGTGTCCCTAGATTCAAAATCACTTGTCGAAGACGGAGAAGACACGGCAGTCGGCGACAACTGTTTGTACCAGCCGGTGAACTTTTGGAGTGTGCACCAGAGGATTCGATTCCAGAGCGAGTGGAGACGCCGCTAGAGGATCGAGGACTGCCAGAGAATTCGTCGGCGAAGGATGCTGAGACAGGAAAATTCTTCGGCAAAGCTTAGTAGTCATGTGGAGGTGGATGTGACATCAAAATAGATACAAAGGGGCCATGGACATAAAAAGAAAGAAAGAAAAAGATAAAATATTACCGTTTAGATAATTGATAGACAAACAAAAATACACTGACGCCATAAGTGGTTAATTTTATTTAAAATTAAAAATAACAAAATTAGAAAAAATATATATAAAAAAGTTTTTCTGATTTTAAAATAGTTTTCATTATTTCATATATAAATTGTTCATTTTACATAAAATTAAGAACGATAAAATTTTAAAAAATATATGAGAAGTTTTTTATATATAAAAAAGGATTATAATGAGAAATTTTTTATTCATAAATTATCCACTTCATTTAAAATTTAAAATAATAAAATTAAAAAAAATATGTATAAAAAGTTTTTCATACTATATATGAAAAGTTTCTCATATATAAAAAAAATATTAAGAAATTTATCATTCATAAATTACTCATTTTATTTAAAATTAAAAATAATAAAATTTTAAAAAATATGTATGAGAAGTTTCTCATAATATATATAAAAAGTTTCACTCACATGAAAAAAAATTATACTAAGAATTTCTCATTTATAAGTTGCTAATTCATTTAAAACTAAGGATGATAAAGTTAAGAAAAATATGTATGAGAAATTTCTCATATTTGAAATAATTTTTTTTAAAAGTTGGTCATTTCAATTAAAATTAAAAATATTAAAAATTAAGAAAAATAAATATGAGAAATTTATCATACCTGAAATAGTTTTTTTTAAGTTGGTCATTTCAATTAAAATTAAAAATTAAAAAATTAAAAAAAAATTGTATGAGAAGTTTTTCATACTTGAAATATTTTTTTTAATTGCTCATTTCAATTAAAAATAAAAATAAAAAATTAAGAAAAATATGTATAAAAAGTTTTTCATACTATGCATGAGAAATTTCTTATACTTGAAATAGTTCTTTTTTTTTAAGTTGCTCATTTCAATTAAAACTAAAAATGAAAAAAATTAAAAAAAATATGTTTGAGAAGTTTCTCATACTTGAAATAATTTTTTTTAAATTGCTCATTTAAATTAAAACTAAGAATGAAAAAATTAAGAAAAATATGTATAAGAAATTTTTCATACTTAAAATAATTTTTTTTAAGTTACTCATTTTAATTAAAATTAGGAATGAAAAAATTAAGAAAAATAAATATAAGAAATTTCTCATACTTGAAATAGTTCATATTTTTTACAAGTTGCACATTTTTTTTAAAACTAATAATGAAATAATTAAGAAAAATAAGTATGAGAAGTTTCTCATGCTTGAAATGATTTTTATTTTTTTTATAAATTGTTCTTTTAATTTAAAATTAAGAATGAAAAATTAAGAAAAAATAAGTATGATAAATTTCTCATACTTGAAATATTAAGAATATTCTGATATACTTTACGGTTATATTTTTGACTAGATTT
>JAULJZ010186656.1:0-21591 GCA_032270985.1 Heliamphora pulchella | reverse complement strand
AGGGACTTGTTTTCAGAGTATCCTCTTGAAGCTGTAACAGGCTTGTGAATGTGCCCGCAAACATTCAGATAGCTCAAGTAGGAGCTTGAAACTTGTAAAGGCTTGGAATACGCTCGAAAGTATTCTGTATAGTGCAAACACTCAAGGGAGATCTTGAGGAGTGGATGTAGGCTAGGTTAAAGCCGACCCACTATAAATCTCTGCTGTCTGGTTCTTTCTCTCTATCCCTCACCTTTTAATTATTGCATTGATTATATTTTTGCATATCTTTTCACATTGCATATTAAAAGATTTCTAAAAAGGCTTTAACTTATTGTTAAAATAAAAAAAAGACCCAATTCACCCCCACTTAGGTTGCCTAGATCTAACAATTTGGTCTTTGAGATAATCATGAGCATACATCCATTCCTTAGGCAAATTTAGATTTTTAGGAGTTGAAGGTGCAACAGCCTGTTGAACTTCATCTTATTGAGGATTTGAAGTTTCCTCATGATTTGGTTCTTCTTTGTCTTTAATGAAGATGTTTTCAACACATTTTTTTATGTCAATCAAATTATCTTCACAAAATTTCTTTGAAGAACCAAGGTTAGCTTCATCAAATACCACATGTGTAGATTTTTCAATAACTAAGGTTATTTTGGTCCTTTTGTTAAAAATTCTATAGGTTTTACTAGATAAAGAATATCCTAGAAAAATACCTTCATCAGATTTTACATCGAACTTACCTAAAAGTTCTTTATTGTTATTTAAAACAAAATATTTGCACCAAAATGCGAGAAAATAACTAATACGAAGTTTTCTTCCATTTCATAGCTCATATGGGATTTTCTTGAGTGAAGCTCGAACCATGGCTCTGTTCACGATAAAACATGCTGTGTTTACAGCTTCGGTCCAAAAATATCATGGTAGATTATTTTCACAGAATATGGTTCTGGCAATTTCTTCTAAGGTCCTATTCTTACTCTCTACAACTCCATTTTGTTAAGAGGTTCTAGGAGCAGAGAAGTTATGGTTAATAACATTTTTATCACAAAATTTTTTAAAATATTTATTTTTAAATTCTCTAACATATCACTTTGAATACTTATTATTTGAAAACTTTTTTCGTTTTGAACTCTCCGAGACAATTTTGCAAAAGAGGTAAAATATTTCATCCTTATGAGCTAAGAAAAGTACCCAAGAGTATCTGGAGAAGTCATCAACAATAACAAAAGCACATCTCTTGCCTCCAAGGCTAAGAGTCCTTGTTAGACCAAACAAGTTCATGTGCAATAATTGTAAAAGCCTAGAAGTTGAAATCTCACTTTTGAAATGAAAAGAGTTTGTAATTTGTTTGCCTTGTTGATATGCATCACATATTTTGCTTTTTTCAAATTTCATTTAGGGTAATCAACCACCAATTTCTTTTTCAAAAGTTCGAAAATCAAGTTTATGTGTGCATGTTCGAGCCTTCTACGCCACAATCAACTATTATCACTCAAGACGACTAAGTACTTTGTGTCATTTTTAAAAAGGTCTTTTAGATTGAATGTGTAAACATTTTCATGCCTATAACCTTCAAAAATTACTTTGTTTTTGATTGAGTCTTCAATAACACACTTAGTATGATCAAAGACAACCTTGTGGCCTTTGTCACAAAGTTAGTTTATGCTAAGAAAGTTATGTTTCAAACCATCAACAAACAAAACATTTTCAATAGAAGAGAAAGAAATTTTACCGATACAATCGATTCTTATGATTTTTTCTTTGCAATTGTCTCCGAATGTCACAAATTCACCATCTTTAGGATTGAGTGATGCAAACATCGATTTGTCGCATGTCATGTGTCTTGAGCAAGCTCTATCAAGATACCACATTCCCTCCTTGAATGAGGACTTAAAACGTAGTTGCAAAGAAGATCAAGTTTTGATTTTTGGTACCCAAATCTTTTTGGGTCTTTTGGAGTTAGTTCCTTGAAGATGCATTCCCTTAGGAACCCAAATCTTCTTGATAGATAAATTAGAAAAAAAAATTTGTGGACATTGTGTGACGGCGTATCCATGCTCATAATAATGAAAACAAGTTGCATTTGAGTGATTAGAGAATGATTTGACAAAAATGTTGCTTAAAAACTTTTGCTTCTTCTTTGGTTTATATCCAATCTCGACTTTGTCAAAAACACATTTTTGCATGCCAAGAAATTTATCTAAGTTGTTCTTTCCAATTGTGAAACAGTTTTTGTAAGGTTATCAACCTTTTCATTTAAAATTTTGTTTTTATCTTTCAAAATAGAAATCTGTTTTGATAAAGCAAGTTTTTCTTTTTTCAAAGTTTCAATTTCACATGAAGAGGAAAGAACCAACTTTTTAAGAATGGAGTTCTTTTCATCCATTTTTCTCAGTTTATCATGCAAATCTTCAAATGTACTTTGTAATTCATCTAAAGAGAAATGGTCAGTTATTACCTCGTCGTCTTCCTTGGCTATGAATCATAGATTTGCAACCTTATTTTCTTCTCTTTCATCTTCGTAGTTACTGTTATCGCTTTCGCCCCGTTCGACTATCATAGCCTTCTTGAATCCGTTCTTGAATTACTTTTTAAATTGACGACTTTCAGCCTTGACATGTCTGGGCTTTTTGCATTCATAGCAAATGATCTCGTCCTTCTTATGATCATTCTTGAGTTTGCTTGAATCGCCCTTGAACTTGTTAGGCTCGCCTTTGTGTCCATCCTTTTTGAAAAACCTCATTTTTTCTTGTTCCTTATTTCTAAGAAACCTTTTGAATTTCTTAGTGATGAGGGCCATGTCGTCATTCTCATCACTTGAGGAGTGCTCATCGGATTTATCATCATGAGTTGAAGACATGAAGATAATGCCCATCTTCTTTTTGTTGTCATCCTCATCATCTATTTTGATGTTTACCTCATGAGTCATGAAAGATCCAAGACATTCCTCTAAACTGAGTGTATTGAGGTCTTTAGCTTCTTAAATATCAGTGACCTTAGCTTCTTGAATAGCAGCGACTTTAGCTTCCCAATTCTTAGGCATGCACCTAAGGTTTTTCTCACAATTTCTGCGTTAGAATAAATCTTGCCAAGAGATTTTATTTCATTTATAATATCAGTAAATCTAGTAAACATATCAGAAATGGTTTCATCATGCGTCATTTTAAATAATTCATAGTTGTGAACAAACATGCTTATTTTGGATTCCTTGACTTAGTTAGTTATCTCATGGGTAACTTCAAGTCTATCTCAAATTTCTTTGGCGGTGTCACATGTTGAGATCCTATTGAACTCGTTTGGGTCTAGAGAGCAATATAAGAGATTCATAATTTTAGTAATTTTTTGAATCTTTTTTATGTCATTTTGAGTCCATTCATTCTCTGGTTTAGGAACGATTGTTCCTTCAACGGTTGTGGTAGGTCTTTTGGGTCCATTCATGATAATCATCCAAAGGTTATAGTCTACGGCTTGAATGTAGATTCGCATTATAGCTTTCCAATAATTGTAGTTTGTTCCATTGAACAAATGAGGTCTATTAATAGACTGCCCTTCTGACTGAATAGGTCCGATGCTAGTAGTTGCCATATAAACTCTTAGACGTTTAAGTGAAAAACAAGAGCCCAAGCTCTGATAACAATTGTTAGTTCTAGGCAACCCAAAAGAGGGGGTGAATTGGATTTTAAAAAAATAATAATAATTTTAAAAATATTTTTGAAAACCTTTTAATATCACAAACAATTATAGCAAGTATAATCAAAGAATAAAGTATTGCGAATATTAAATAGCTTAAGGATAGAGAAAATGAACAAGACACCGAGATTTATAGTGGTTCGGCTTCTTCCAAACCTACGTCCACCCCCAAGACTCCCCTTGAGAATTTCATTTATGTAGAATGCTAACGGGTGCATTCAAAACCTTTACAACGTCAAGACGATCCTACGAAAAACACACCTCTGTTTTTCTTCTAATCTGTTGAGTTCTTCTTTAATGAGATTTACCCACTCACTCAAAAAGAATGAAGGATGACTCACCCTTAGATAGAATAAATGAGGTGTTTTAATGAGTATCACTCATTCTCTTTACAAAATGATTGACAATAAATGAGAAAGTAAAGAGATGAGATATAAGAGATGGAGTTATGAGCAATAAATGAGAGCTTGAGAGATTTTACCTTCAAATCAAGCAATACAACAGTGAATATGAGTCTCTAGTTCTTTTAAATGCTGAGGAAAAACTCCTTATATAGGCTCTTGATGATTCATGACCGTTGGAAGTAGGTGGAAGCAATAAATGCCAAAAATTTAACCGTTGAACTCAGTCGCGCATTTTTAATTTTCGTCACAGGTGTCAACATAAATGGGTTTGGGTCAACTCAAATTTTCTAGGACTTGGTTCTTTAAGTAATTGGGTCGACTCAAATCTTCATTAGTGTCGATTCAAATTTTTGCATCCTTCTCCAACTCAACAGTGTCGACACAAATACATTCGGTATCGACTCATTTTGTTCTTCAGCTTTCTAGGAGGGCCCTTTTTGTTGACTCGAATTACCTTTGGTGTCGACACTAAAAAGTGCAGGAACCCTCGATGATTTTGTGTCGAATCATTTTGACTTTTGTGTCGACTCAAAATTCTTCAGGTAGGCTCGGTATATTTGTGTTGACTCATGTTGCATTTTGTGTAGAGTCACAAATTCTGCAGGTAGTCTCGGTACATTTGTGTTAACTCATCTTCAATTTGTGTCGACTCAAAATTCCAGATAACCAAAGTGAAAAATCACTTGGTGTCGACTCAAACTGAGCTTGTGTCGACTCTTTTTGAGTACAGAGAGTCTTGGTTCTTTTGTGTCGACTCAAATCTCAATTTGTGTTGACTTAAAGTTTAATACCTGAAACATCTTAGATAAACAAGTTAAAATATCAACTCATTAGCTCAAAAGTGTTGACACATTTGAGAACATCAAGTATTCTTTGCCTTAGGGTGTTGACTCAAATATCAATTAGGGTCAATACAAAATATTTTTATTCAAAAATATTTAAGTGTCAATCCATTTGAGAGATGAGTCATCTCATATGGTTAAAGGTATCAACTCATTTGCAATTTTGTGTCAACACTATTTTTTTGAAAATATTAAATATTATCTATTAAAATCAATTTAATATAGAAGATAAATTATAGAAATTATCAAAATCAAATTAAAAAATCCTTGAGTTAACAATTATCTTAGTGGATAATACTAAGAGTGGAATTAACGCTAAGCTAGAAATGTGGAAAGAAACTTTGGAATCAAAAGAGTTTCGAGTAAATAGAAACAAAATTGAATATATATAGAATATGATTTTTGTAGTAATAGGAGTATTAATGGATAAAAAGTAAAGATTTAAAATCAATAGATACCTAAGAGTGATTATTTTCGTTATCTATGTTCGATTATTAACAAAGATGAAGATGTTGCAAATTATGTAACCCATATAATCAAAATTGGTTGGCTTACGTGGAGGAGTACTTTCGAAATTTTAGGTGATTGATTGATACCTATAAGATTAAAAGAAAGCTTTTATATGATAGTTATTTGACCAGCGATTTTACATGGGACATAATATTTGATTGTTAAGAAAGATCACACAAATAAGATAAATGTTGTAAAAATGAGAATGTTAAAGTGGACGTGTAGAAAGACTGAAAAAGATAAAATTATAAATGAAAAGATTCGCGGAATGGTAGGGGGCGCACCAATTGAGGACAAGGTGAGAGAAAATAGAGTAAGGTGATTTGGACATATACAACATAGCCCAGTTAAAACAATAGTAAAAAAAAAGTGACAAGATCATGTGTAATGAAAACACTAGGGAGTATACCTAAATTGACATAAGATGATATATTAAGAAAATATATGAATCTATTAAAAGTAACTGAAGATATACCTTATTTATTTATTTTAGGTAGCTTTTTACTTTTGTTTACTTTTAAATATTCAGTCATTATCGATCAAAATCTAAATCTTATAGGAAAACACAAAAATGGGGTAGAAGGGAGGAGTGGGAGAGGGATCGGGGAGGGGCGAATGGGAAGAGGGTGGGTTGAAAGGATGTGGCGGTTGGCGACAGTGGTGGGGTGGGAGCGCATAAGGTAGGGATAGGGTTTGAAGGGAAGAAAAAATGGGGTGGACAAGAAAATGGATCGATGTTTAGTTGTTGATTACATGTTATTTAAAATAAAGATAAATTTTTAGTCGTGAGGTTAAACATAGTCAAGTTTTTTGTTAGATCTAAACAATCCAAGAGGGGGGTGAATTGAATTTTTAAAAAATAAATAGCAATTTAAAAATCTTTTTTAAAAATCTTTTAATATTGTAATAAGGCAATATAAGCAAATATGAAATCAATGCAAGTATTAAAAGATGAGGGATAGAAAGTAGAACCAGACACCAGAGATTTATAGTGGTTCGACTTTATTCTAGCTTACAACCACTGCTCAAGATCTCTCTTGAGTATTTTCACTATTCAGAATACTTCACGGGCGTATTTCAAGTCTTTTCAATCTTCAAGACTTCGCTTGAATGATCTAAACGTTTACGGGCACATTCACAAGCTTATTTCAGCTTCAAGAAGATCTTATGAAAACAAGCATATATTTTCTTCTAATCTCTCTTGAATTCTTCTTTGATGAGATTCACTCACTCACTCAAAAGATAAATGGTGACTCACCATTGATTATAATAAATGAAGAGAATTAACGATGAACTCTCACTCTCTTTATAGAAATGATTTATAATAAATGTGAGCTGAATATTCTGAGATTGATTTGAGCAAATGAAACAGTAAATGCAAGTCTCCAACCTTCTTAAATGCTGAGAAGTAACTCCTTATTAAGTTCTTGAGGTATCATGATCGTTGGAGGTAGGCGGGGGGCAATAAACGCTAAAAATCTAGCCGTTGAGATCTTCCGTATTTTGAATTTCAGTCGCCATGGTCGACACAAATAGTTTTGGTGTCGACACAAAGTGTCTAGGGCAGGATTCTTCAAGTGGTTGAGTCGACAAGAATTTTTTGAGGGGTCGACACAATTTCTGCACTTTACCTTCCAACGTTCTGAGGTCGACATATTTGAATCTGGTGTCGACTCGTTTAAAGCTTCAGCATCCGGAGGGACCATTTGTGTCGACTCAACTTGTCTCTGGTGTCGACACTGAAATTCTGCAAGAAGTTTTGGTACTTTTGTGTCGACACATTTGGTCTTTGGGGTCAACACCAAAATTCTGCAGTCAGATTCGGAACTTTTGGATCGACACAACTTGTCATGGGGTCGACACCAAAAATCTGCAGGAGGTCTCGATTGTTTTTTGTCGACACAATTTTCATTTGTGTCGACCCAAACTTTCGGATATCAAAAGTGATGACCACTTTTGTGTCGACATAAATCCTATTTGTGTCGACTTATTTCGAGTCTTTTAGAGCAAAGGCTCTTTTGTGTTGACACAAACCTTATTTATGTTGACACTAACTATTTGATACCTGAAGATCAACTTAAAAGACATTAGGGTGCCAAACCATTTGATCAATGGATCTTGACACACTTGATATATACTTCAAGTATACTTTGCCTTAAAAGTGTTTGACTTAATTTTTAATTAAGATCAACACAAAATATTCTAATTAAAAAATGTTATGTGTTTGAACCTTTTTGAGATAAAAGTAATTTCTTTTTTGCTAAGATATCAATTTTGATTATTCAACATGTGTTAACACTTTTATTTTGAAAATATAAAATATTATCCATTTAAAACCATTTATTCTTAAAAAATAAATTATCAAAATTATCAAAATTAAATTAAAAAGCTCTTGAGCTAACATTTTCATTACTTTTCAAATTAGATTTGATTTTTTATGATGCAAATGGCCATTTTTAATTTTACGATGTATGTTGCAATTTAAAATTTTATGGCCATCTTTATTTGAACAATAGAAGTTCTAATTTAAAATTTTACAACCCTCTACATATGGACGATATAAGTTGTAATTTAAAAACAAAAATTAAAATAAAATAAACATAATTACTAGTATGAGAACAAAAAGTGTAATTATTAAATATAGGGCAAAACTCACTTTACTTTCCAGTGGTGTAGTGCTAGCGTGGATAACTCTCCCCACGTTAGAAAATAGGCACACAAGTCCCTAAACTTTCTAGACTTAATTGCACCGTTACTAATTTTGTCCCAAAGCAGCTACCGATGTAACATGTGCAAATGTGTTCAAATAGAGTTTGAATTCTCTGTTGTAACAGCACCTTAAGGCATAAAAAAAATCTCTTAGTATTTAGAATTAAACTCTTAAAACTAAGAGTTATCTTTCAAGCTTAACAGCTCTATGCTGTTACAACATAGAATCCCAATTCTTCCAATATGTCAAGCAAGATACCATTGGAGCTCACCAAATTATGAAAATGCCCTTAAAGGTTCATTTAAATGATCATGCCTTCAATTACCCCTTCATCCCATTTTCTTCTTACTTTTATCTACGAAGTCCATACAATTTCAATGGCAGTGTCATCCTCAAGCAACTTTGGAGGATGAGAGCCAATAGAGGCACAACTCAACTAAAAAAGATGCAAATGCGAATGTAAGGACGCCATAAAATTGAAAAATATAAGAAGCTGAGCCAAGGGAGGTTGTACTGTGTGTGAGACAAAGAATTGTGATTTATGGGCTTGATGTAATCCAATGGAAAGGGACCAAAAACTTGATGAGAGAGGAAGATTTGATGGAGTTGACTAGTATTGTGACTTAACTGAGAAAATTTTGAAGGTTAAAGCTAATATAGAGGCTTTGAAGGTGATCATGAATGCTGATTTTGTGTATATTTTGACCCCGATTGACAACTAACTTAAAATTTAATTTTTTTTATTTTTTTGTATTTTTAGTCAAAAAAACTAAATTTTGTTCAAAGTAAATTATTTTAGTAACTTACTTTTTAAACTAGATTTTTTGAAGTTAGTTGTTATGGTAAAAAGTTAATTTTTTGTTTTTATTCAAAACAGACAGTTTTACCCTTCTATATATTTGATATTAACAATTATATGTAGTTGGTAGTAATAGTAAATACGTTATGAATAAAGGGTATTATAGTATTTTAAAAGTGATAGGAGTTTAAATAGAATATTATGAGAGTTTGTGTTTTGATTTGACTATTTGGCTTTTCAATTTTTTGACTTTTTTGCCAATTGGACAACCTTGGTTTTTGACGTTTTTTGCAAAAACAACTGATAGGAATTCTCCTAACGTTATATTCCAACTCGTTTAGCAAATTTGTGACACAATACTTCCATTTAACTTCTTGTTTATTTCTTCCACGATTTGATGCATTTTTTCTTGAAAAGTATTTTTTGTAGGTTTGTGGATAATGAAGTAACATTGGATGTCACAAGATTCTGGGTAAAGTAATACATTTTGAGTGCATGACTCGCATGACCGCTCAATTGGTCTAAACACCGCTCGAGCAGTCTATCTCGGGATCTTTTTATTAGGGTTAGCAGCTTTTTGGGACATATATTGTTTTCGGCAACTTAGTTTAATAAAGAAAATAGTTTTTTTGTGTAAAGCTGCTCCTGAAGAGATTGAGGGGCAGTTTTTATGTGTAAGACTTGACGGATTTATGCAATTCTAAGGCGTCCAGAGATCATCGTTCAAGTCATCAAAATCATCAACGCATCTAGTACTTAAGAGAATTCTCAAGTGACGAAGTTCGTAGCAAGATTCGACAAGAAGACGAGTAGAAATAGGTTGAGGATTCAACTGAGTTTGTAAGGTTTTTCTTGTAACTAATACTTTATTAGTGCTTGCTTTCTCGGACTTAGTTAAGTCCCATTGTTTTTACCCTTGTTAGGGTTTTTCATGTAAAAAATCGATCGTCTCTTTGTGTGGTGATTGTGTTGTTTTGTTGGTTGTGCTTTATTTCATTATTGCATATCAAACTCTCAAAGTTTTTATTCGCATATCAAAAACTGGTTTTTTCAATTGGTATAAGAGTATGATTTTTGTTGATCCTAGTTTTGTTTGATTTGCACATATGGAATATTTGAAAGAAGATGCTTCCACCGGTAGATCTTCTCATCTTGACAGGGCTAATTACCCTTTCTGAAAAGTTCGGATGAGGGCTTTTCTTAAGTCCATTGATGAGAGGGTTTGGTTAGCTGTTATTGAGGGGTATGCTTACTCAACCATGACTGTTGATGAGAAAATTGTCCCTAAGCCTTCAGCAAAATGGGATAGAACTGATTTTGAGAATACATAGTGGAATAGTAAGACTATGTACGTTATCTTTAGCGGGGTCACACAAAAGAAATTTCGTAAAATAAGCACTTGTGACTTGGCTAAAGAAGCGTGGGACATCCTGCAGGTCACTCATGAAGGAACTCAAACAGTAAAAATCTCCAAATTTCAATGTCTTACCACAAGTTTTGAAACTCTGCGTATGAAAGAAGAAGAATTTTGATGATTTTTATGCTAAGTTAAGTGACATTGTTAACGCTTCTTTCAATCTTGGTGAAATGATCTCTAACTCTAAAATTGTTTGAAAAATTTGAGATATCTTCCAGAACGCTTCCAACCAAAAGTCACTGCAATAGTGAAAAGTAAAAACATTAACTACATTACAGTTGGAAGTTTGGTTGGAAACTTGCAAACTTACGAGCTAAATTTTCAAAATCATAAAATTTTGAAAAATCTTACTTTCACTTTAGCCCAAGGGTTTGCTAGTGATTCTGATGATGAATTCAATCCTGAGATGATGCTGATGTTCATCAAAAAGTTTAAAAAACTTTAAAAAAACAAAAAGCCTAATCAAGATGACAAATCTCAGAAGCGATTTGGGAATGACAAAACTAAGAATGGTCCCAAACCCTTTGACAAAAAGGGGCAAAAATCTCAAAACTCGTCCCCAGTGTTGAGTGCAAAGGTTTTGGGCATATTGTTCTGGAATGTTCTAACAAGATGAAAAAAAAGCCAAAAGTGTTTACTGTAACTTGGGATGATGAAAGTGAACTTGAGGTGAGTGACGACAATGAGGACCAGTATGATGATAATAACGTTATAGCTTTTGTTGCTTCTGTTCACTCTAAGTCTAGTGACACTGACATAAATGAGATTGTGAATGAAGGTGAGAAAGAAAAAGTTAATGTTCAAATTGTTGAGGGAGAAGATAGTGACACTCTCCAAGTAGCTTACGATAAGCTCTACAATGAGAGTTATGTGTTAATCAAAAAGTGTGCCAAGCTTGTTTTTCAACTAAAAACCTGTGAAAGTGAGAAAAAAAACTTATTCAAGAGCTTCTGATGACTCAAGCTAAAGAAGATGACTTGAAAAACAAATTGATTATCTTGTGCATTAACTTAGAAAACTGTAAACAAGATAAGGAAATGTATATGCTGTTGAATGATGATAAGTCTGTAAGATTGTCTGAGTTAGAATGTCATATAACTGAACTTGAGAAGGAACTGAATCATGCCAATGCAACTCTCAAGCATTGGAAAGCAGTTCGCATGCTTTAGACGGACCTCTCGATGATAAAAAAGCAACAAGTGACAAAGCTAGTTTAGGATTTGTAGGTACGTCAAACCAACATACAGGAAAACAAAAAGAACAAGCAGCCCCGACATTTGTGAAAGCTAAGCAGGGTGATGAGGTGAGTTTCAAAGGTAAGAAAGAAGTGAACTTCACTAAAGTGAAGGCAAAGGGAACAAGTACGTCAGGTAAGGCCACCATCCAACGTGGTGAGGTAAGAAAGCCTAAGTCTCCTCCTATCTGTCATCATTGCGGCATATTGGGTCACATTCGTTCTTATTGTAAACTCTTACATCGCATGCCCATAACTGATAAAAAGTTTGTACCCATCTGTCATTACTGTGGAGTGAGAGGTCATATTAGTTCACATTGTTTTAAATTGCATGACATGTCTCGCTTGAGCTATCATGTGCAGTTTGATAGACCGTCTCTACTTAAGGCTCCTAGAATACGTTTGATAGAGTCTTTTCTTGTGAAAACTAGGAGTCTGAATTCAGTCTAAAGATATAAAAGCCTGTGTGGTTTAAACTGCTATGAGAGCGCAAAGTTCACACATATGGTATCTTGACAGTAGATGTTCTCGACATATGTCAGGGGGACAGGTCTTTATTTGCTACTTTAGAGTCCTATAATGGTGGGATGGTGACCTTTGGGGACGAAAATTCTACTAAAATCATAAGAAAATGTACTATTTCTTCCCCTGGTCTTTCTAAATTGAAAAATGTTCTTCTAGTTGACGGTTTAAAGGCAAATCTTTTGAGCATTAGTCAAATGCATAACACTCATCATAAGGTTCATTTTTCAAAAAATAACTGTATCATTTTAGATAAGAAAGGAAAAACAGTCATGCATGGTGTTAGAACATCTGATAATTGTTATGGCATTATTCCCTTAAATGCTTAAATTTGTAATTCTGTCAAAATCAATGATGCGAAATTGTGACTTCGGAGACTTGAACACGTTAATTAGAAAGAGTTATCTAAGATTGCTAATAAAGAATTGATCAGAGAAATTCCAAAGTTTGGTAGCCAATTGAATCATGTATGCGGTGCTTGTCAGATAGGTAAACAGACCAGAGTTCCTCATAAGAAGACTAATGCCCTAGGCACCAAAGCACTTCTGGAGCTGATTCACATGGACTTGATGGGACCAACGAGGACAGAAAGCTTAGGAAAGAAAAAATACATTTTTGTGGCCGTGGATAATTTCTATCGTTTTACTTGGGTTAATTTTCTGAGAGAGAAGTTTGAAACTTTTTCTGTGTTCATAACTCTTGTTCTTAAGCTTCAAAATAAAAAACCTAAGTCTTACAACTCTATTATCCGCATTCGGTCTGATCATGGTACGGAGTTTGAAAACTCCAACTTTACTTCTTTATGTGAAGAGTTAGGTTTACATCATGAGTTCTCTGCTCCGAAAATTCCTCAGCAAAATGGGGTGGCCAAAAGGAAAAGTTGAGTTATTCAAGAAATGACTCGTGTTATGCTGCATGATAAGAATCTGCCACAACATATTTGGGCAGAAGCTGTGAATACTGCATATTATACCATTAATCGTGTCTACCTAAAACTAGAGACTCTTTACACTCCCTATGAGCTTTGGAAAGGTACAAAATCATATGTCAAGTACTTTCGTACTTTTGGTAGTAAATGCTACATTTTTCAGGATAGGGAACAGCTGGACAAATTTGACTCTCGTAGTGACGAGGGAATCTTCGTAGGGTACTCCACAAATAGTCGAGCTTATTGAGTCTTTAACACTAGAACATCTACTATTATGGAATCTATAAATGTTGTTGTTGATGATGACCCTACTTTTACACATGTTGACACTAATGTATCTATTTCAGGCAAACTCATGGAAGCATTGGAAGCCAAAAAAGCTAAAATCCAGCCGAACCTAGAAGGAAGTGAAGAACCTGCCGAGAAGAATCTCACTAATGTGAAACAGGGTTCTCAGCTACAAGAATCTGAACCCAGAGGTTCTCAGAAGAAAGAACTTGAACCCTCAGCAAGGGTGAAACTCAACCATCCCATAAGTCAAGTTCTTGGAGACGCCACAGATGGGATGCGAACTCGGCGTCAAATGCGGGATGAGGTAACATTTCTGTATTATGTGTCTCAAATTGAGCCGAAAAATGTCAGTGATGCCCTTCTTGATGAATGTTGAACTAATGCCGTGCATGATGAGCTAGAACAATTTGCTAGGAACAATGTGTGGGAACTAGCCCCTCGGTCCTTTGACAAAAAAGTCATTGGAACCAAATGGATATTCAAGAATAAAACTAATGAATTTGGAGAAGTGGTTAGAAATAAGGTTAGACTTGTAGCACAAGGTTACACTCAGGTTGAGAGAATTGATTTTGACGAAACGTTTACCCCCGTTGCATATCTTGAATCCATTAGAATTCTATTTGCTATTGCCTGTAAACTTCATATTAAACTGTTTCAAATGGATGTCAAGAGTGCATTCCTGAATGGTGATCTAAAAGAAAAAGCATATGTTGAGCAACCAAAAGGGTTTGTTGACCCGTCTTTACCAAATCATGTTCTGAAACTTAGGAAAGCTCTTTACGGGCTAAAATAGGCTCCCAGAGCTTGGCATGATAGGTTGACCTCGTTTTTGTTAAAGAGGATTTTCTAGGGGTGGCGTCAACATAACTTTGTTCCTCTATACTCAGAAGCATGACATTCTTGTAGCTCAAATCTATATTGATGACATAGTTTTCGGGTTTACTGATGACTCATTAGTGAAAGTTTTCGGGAAAAATGAGTAATGAATTTGAAATAAGCCTAATGGGTGAATTGAACTACTTCTTAGGTCTTCAGGTCAAACAATCTGTATCTAGCATGTTTATTTCTCAATCCAAGTATGATAGGAATCTTGTCAAAAAATTTGGTCTAGAAAACTCGAAGCATGCCCGAGCCCCGATGAGCGTCACCACTAAGCTGTCCAAACCAGACCATGTGCGGGAGTATGATTGGTAGCCTGCTATATTTGACAGTGAGTCGCCCTAATATTACTTTCAGTATTGGGGTGTGTGCCAGATATCAGGGATGTATAAAGAATCTCATCTTCAAGCTGTTAAATGTATTATCAAATATGTGAGTGGGACTTCTGGGTATGGAATTTGGTTTACCTATTATACGACGGCAGACATCGTAGGTTTTTTCGATGCTGATTGGGTTGGGAGTGTTGATGATAGAAAAAGCACATCTGGTGGGTGTTTTTAGTTAGGAAACAATTTTGTCTCCAAGCACAGCAGAAAGCAAAATGCCATCTCTCTTTCTACGGCTGAAGCCGAATACATAACAGCTGAGAGTGGCTGCACTCAGCTTCTATGGATGAAACAGATGCTGTCTGATTATGGTTTTGAACATGGTCCTATTGTGTTGTATTGTGACAACACCAGTGCAATAAACATATCTAAGAATCCTGTTCAACATTCTCGAACTAAGCACATTGATATTCGTCACCACTTTATTCGGGATCTTGTTGAGGACAGCACAATTGTTCTTGAGCACATAGATACTGAGTTTCAGCGAGCAGACATTCTGACCAAATCCCTTGACCATTTTCGGTTTGAGTTTCTCAAGAATACTTTTGGAGTCTGCCTGGTTGAGTAATTTCTTTCTTCATAAAAAAAGGAGGTTTGGGAACCTAGTGTTAAGTGTTAAGTACCATTCTGTATACCATTCTGTGTGTGTGTATCTTGATTTCATTCCTGAAGGCTTGTTGATTTCTGTGTTGGTGTTGGTCCAATCATATAGCTTTTGAAATACATTATGACCCAATTCTATTCTGTACACACCTGTTTGAATTTGTTAGTCAGGTTTGCCATGTCTTAGAATCAAATGGTTTTTGAGTTCTTACTCGGTATCAGTTGACCTTGGTTGCATGAAATGACCTATGTTGACGATTCTTATGTTTTCGAAAGATTAATTTTTTCTCTGATCTGGGCATCTTTTTATTGTTGGTTTAGGAAATGGTTACCTATACGGACCATGTCTTTTCATACGTACTAATGTGTAGCCGCCTCGATTTTTATGCTAACATCTGATTTTATCTGAGAAAATGGCTACCTATGCGAACCTTCTTTTTTTTTTTTTGTATTAGTGTGAAAGCTGCCTTTGTATACAAATCTCTTGATATGGTTGGTTCTGGAAATGGCTACCTAAGCGAGTTTTGCTTTCTCGTTCGACTTAGTGTGGCAACCGCCAGAGGAATTATGTTCTATTATTTTTTTGCCTGGATTAAGGGGGAGTTTATCTTACGAGCATGTTTGAGTTGAAAATGGGGTCAATTTGTGTGACTCTTGGCTATCTGAACTGTTTAAGTACCTCGTATCATTTGTCTCTAAATGTGACAAAAACTTAGTATACTTGTTCAAATCAGATCATACACTCACATACTATCATAGAATTCACTCTGAATGTATTTCATCTCTTATATGAGTGAGCCATAACTGACGTTGATTGATAGTTTTGTCTCTGAGTCTGTAAGTTCACATAGCATGCATACATGTTGGGCTACGTCTCGGTACTTTTTACTTAAGTGAAGAGTTTCTTTCCGCGCCAAAAAGAGTTTCTTTTCTTTTATATGGTTTTGTTTCTTTTTGTTTAAGTGTTTTTTGTTTCTCTGTGGGTCACCGCTCGTTACACCACTCGAGCGGTATCTCGAGCGGTCTATTGATCATCTCGGTTCTTCTGCTTATTGTAAAATGTACCGAACCTTGTTTTTCACTGCTCAAGTGGTCAATCGAGCGGTCAATCGAGTGGTCATTTCATCCTTTCGATTTCTCTCATATCTCTTATGTTTTCTCAGTCTTAGAGAGTACACCGCTCGAGCGGTCTTCGCGCCTCAGGTCTTTTCAAATATCCTTTAAGGGTTTCGATTTTCATTAGTTTTGTGTGTCTCTCTCTCTTCTCTGTGCCGGTTCAACCTCTCTTGTGGTTTGTTCTCAAGCTCCACACTTTCTAGGGCGTTTCATGTGTGTGTTGATCTTCACTCCGGTAAGTCTTCTCTCTTCCTCTCTTCCTATCGTTTTTCTTTTGTTTCTTGTTTCTTGTTTGTGAATCTTGTTTTGGGATAATGATTTTTTTTTTTCGTTTGTTTTTTTATATATGTTTCTCATGTTCTTGTTACACAATCTTATTCTCATGTTCTTGTTATTTTTGTTTTGTTTTGTTTCTTTTCATCTTATTTCCATCAAGTGCCATTTTGTTTGATTGTTCTCGCTTACTTGTTTTTGGGTTGTCCTCTTGAACCTCTCGAACCCTTTGTTTTGGCTCCTTTGCCTATAGGATCATGCCTCTAAAGTATATAGCCAAACCGACTGCCCTCCGGAACATCTCTGAGCTCTCGCGTCGTTTTCGGTCTAAAGCTTCTCTTAAATCTTTTCTCGAATCCTTCGCCAAACGATCGGTTCTTTTGGAACGGAGTGTTGTCCTTCGGGATTTCCCAGAGCACCCTATTATTGCTTCTTTTCTTGCTCTTAAATGGGATGCTCTCATGTCCTTCAATTCATTTCTTTCGGTGAATCTCACTTTGGTACGAGAGTTCTATAACTCTCTAATTGAGCAGTCGTCTGAGGTTGAAACCTTTACTAGTCATGTTCGCGGAGTTAATTTCATGATCACTCCTGATACCATCGCTTCTTGGCTAGGACTTGTGTCTAGGCCAGTTGATGTCATCGTTCCTCGCTTCCCCTTCTTCCGTGAGGAATCCTTTGATTACAGACCAACTACCTCTGCCCTCTGTGGCACTACTTGTTCATGGGTTGTTGGGTCTTGATCCCTCAACGAGATCTTACCTATGATTATAGGCTTTTCAATCTCATTTTTTGTGCAAATATTGCTCCTAAAGGCCATACTTCTGAGATTTCGAAGCCCCAAGGTTTTCTTATGTGGGCCATTGCCAATCGTTAGTCCGTTGATATTTGCTTGGTTATATTTTTTGCCCTTGTACGGATTGTTGGTGGTAAATCCTCCCTTGGTTTACCTTTTGGGTATCTCATCACTCAATTTCTCCGTTCTCTCCGTGTTCCTGAATATTATTTTGGCGATCAACCCGACGAACTCTCCTTTCTGCCTAAACGCATCTTGAAAACCACCCTTAAGCAGAGTTTTTCCCATCTTCCCAAAGCTTCCTCTGTTGTAGGTACTTTAGGCTCCGGGGCTACTGATGCCGAGGAGCTGGGGCTTGACACTGATGTTGATCTATCCCCTGAGCCAGAGATTCTTAACCGGTTAGTGCGTCTAGAGGTCGACGTCGGTCTGATCCGTGATGACGTCAACTTGCTCCATGCAGATGTTCAAAGCCTTATTCAACATGAGCAAGCAATTTGGCAGGAACAACAGGAGTTCATGGCATTTGTGTGTGCCCATCTTCCCTTTTCCCAATAGTTAGTTCTTGTTCTGTTGATACATACATTGTTTTGTTTTTTTGGCTGGTCTGCGGTTTTCCCCCTTGGCGTTGGTAATTCGGTGCCAAAGGGGGAGATTTTGTTTTGCTCTTGCACAGGATATACTTGCCCATGATATACTTGATATACTTGGTGCATTACTTAGCTTCATAGTTGTTTGTGCATGGATATACAGGTGGATGGATATAATTGGTTATGGTTTATTGAATGGATATTGCTATGGAATGGTTAGATGGGTACATACACTTGCTTACACTTGCTTACGCTAGTTGATCTTATTGGATATTATTAGTTTCTTTTTGCATCATGTGTTAGCCTCTTGTGGTTGGTTGTTTTCCTTGTGTTGGTCAGTATTTGTCACAGAATTGCCAAAATGAGAGATTGTTAGGAATTCTCCTAACGTCATATTCCAACTCGTTTGTCAAATCTGTGACACAATATTTCCATTTAACTTCTTGTTTATTTCTTTCACAATTTGATGCATTTTTTCTTGGAAAGAATTTTTTTGTAGGTTTGTACTTTGTGGATAATGAAGTAACCTTGGATGTCACAAGATTCTGGGTACAGCAATACATTTTGGGTGCATGACTGGCAGGACCGCTCGATCGGTCTAAAGACCACTCGAGCGGTCTATCTCATGCTATCTTTATCTTTTTATTAGGGTTAACAGCCTTTTGTGATATATATTGTTTTAGGCAACTTAGTCTAATAAGGCGAAATAGTTTTTTTATGGAAGGCTGCTGCTAAAGAGATTGAGGGGGAGTTTTTTATGTGTAAGACTTGACGAATTTATGCAATTTTAAGGCGTCCAGAGATCATCGTTCAAGTTATCAAAATCATCAACGCATCTAGTACTTGAGAGGATTCTCAAGTGACGAAATCCATAGAAGGATTCTGACGGCAAGCAAGCACGGAATTGGTGCACAAGGATTCGACAAGAAGATGAGTAGAAATAAGTTGAGAATTCAACTGGGTTTGTAAAGCTTTTCTTGTAACCAATACTTTATTAGTGCTTGCTTTCTCGGACTTGGTTAAGTCCCATGGTTTTTACCCTTGTTGGGGTTTTCTACGTAAAAAATCGCATGTCTCTTTGTGTGGTGATTGTGTTGTTTTGTCAGTTGTGTTTTATTTCATTATTGCATATCAAACTCTCAAAGTTTTTATTCGCATATCAAACACTGGTTTTTTTTAAAAAAAAAACAAAAAGCAAAAGTAACCAATCAGGGATGTTTGTATCCCTCACTTGTGTTTTTATTTTGAAATGACCTAGGACGTAATCAAATAATTGAATGCAATGTAATGTGATCAACATTTATATGTTAACAAACACATGCATTCAATCATTTTAAAGGAATCACCATTTTTTGTCTTTCAAAAAGCAATCTATTAAAGACAAATAACAAAACATGCTAAACAAACTAGTCAAGAAAGAGTTGTCCACCGGTAGTTAGTAATCCATATCCTTTTATGGCCAAATCTTTCTTACTTCATTGCCCTAATCTTGTTCAATACACTTTATAGGTGGTGTTTGGCATTGCTGAAACTAGTAACTTATAGATTGTCGCTTGTAGCAGAAATTATAAGTGTTTGGTAAAAATTATAACTTGTAGTTAAAATAGAAAAAAAAGTAATTATAAGTTATGGCAGAAGTTGTGGGTATTTGAAAAAACATGTAGTTTATAGCTACAATTAGTAGTAGGAGGTTAAAAATTACTAGCAGTAGCTTCGCCAAACACGCCCATAGAGTTGGTCCTCCACCCCTCCCAGCACTTGTCCTAATAGCTGTCTCAACAATGGATGTCCCAATAGCACTTGTCCCAACACCTCTTCCAACAATGGAAGTCCCAACAGCTACACCTTTTCCAAAGTGGTTGTCCCAATAGTTGCAACTCTCCCGACAATAGTTGTCAATCACCTCTCCTATGTGATGCCTTCCCATCATAGGTTGGCAACTTAGTACATTGCAATTCAAATGGAAAACAATCAAAATGAAGAATTTTGTAGGGTTGACAAGTAAAAACATCTAAAATGAGATGCCTTCACCTGAGTTGATGCTTGAGTTGAATGTGAGGTACTGTCAGTAGATGGCCGAGAGCTCTCAGCAGCACTTAAGACCTGAGAGGTCACAACTGCATTTGACATCTAAAAAAAAAAATTCTATACAATTCATAAAATCAAATATAATTTTAGAAGCATTTTACCTTCAACAACTTTGAATTTGGATGAATTCTATTCTTGCGTGATCTTTTGTTGCGACCACTTTGTAAACACCTAGCAGAAATGACATTGAGATACTTCCTAGATGCCCTGTGTTGGTTGGTTGGCTCATCTGGCTTCTTTTTCCTCAGTTTCTTTGGTCTTTCAGGCATTTTGCAGCATTTGGTGGATTTAATGTTTGCAAAGTAGCTAGTATGAACAAACTTTTGCATGCCTGGTACTCAGTGTATCGTGTAAACATAAGCTGCCAAATACTTGGTCTTAATGTGGTAATTATGAACAAAATATTCTAGTTATTCATGGTGCAGTGGCACTTATAGCATGACAACATGAGATACCACACAAATCATATCTTCTGTATCTACAAGTCTTGCTACTCAAATCTACAATACATGTTCTATGAAAATGGTCTACCTCAAACTCCAATTGACCGCACCATGTTGCAAAACATTTTTGGATTCAACCTTATAGTGCTCCAACTTGTTTTGAATGTTTGGATAAAATTCACCACTATATTCCTCAATTAGTTTGAATTGCATTAACTTCCTCATTATTCAATCAAATTATAGAGACTATTGGGGAATCTCTTGCTTCCATGATGTATTAATGAGTCTCAGTAACATTGTTTACCAAAATGTCTGATTTGCTCGTAATTGATAAATATGACCTTACCCCACAACTTGGGTTTATCTTCTTAACCTCTCTGCTGCAGGTATCTTGTTGGCTACTTTTGGATCAGCTTTCTCAATATTTGTCATCCAATAATTAAACTCATTCACATTAGTAGTTGAAGTTGTCTTCCAAAACAAATCCTTTAACTCTATCCCATTAAATTTTACTTTGAAGTTGTTGTACATGTGTCTAAGACAACTTGTGCTCTGCAGTAGGCATTAAGTTCCGAAAGTCTCAACCAATCCATTTTTTTCTATCAGAAATGAATGTCCATCCCATTTCATCACCGTTTCCAAAGTCCACCATAAGTTTTTCAAGGAATCAAGACCATGAATCCTTTGACTTTATTTCAACATAAGCCACTGCTATTGGATACATATTGTCATTGCCATCCCTACTTACAACAGTAACTACCAACAAACTACCAACAAAAAAATGCACTTCAAATGGCAATCATGAAAACTAATAATTGGTCTATAGGTAGCTATAAAGCAATCTTTCAATGCAGATAGTCTATAATACATTCTATAAAAAGTAGGGTGCAATGCATGTGGATCTAATTTCACTATAGCATGCTACCAGGATGTTGCCTCCTCACTGTCTCTACTTATCCTTTACCCTGTGGGATTGTTCTTTCACATCCCCAGCAATTTCTATTGTCCTTTTAGGAGAATATCCAACGCCAAAATAAATACATGCTCGGGGATCCAGAAAATACATCTTTATTTACTTTCAACAA
>JAULJZ010186645.1:0-21591 GCA_032270985.1 Heliamphora pulchella | reverse complement strand
ATAGGCGGAGTTCCCTCTCTCCTTCAATAGGCAGAGTGGCCTCTCTTGAGAATCACCTTCTCAAGTTACAACAAGAATACAATAGTAGAATCCAAATTTGATGTACAAGATCAGCTCCTTTAGCGAGCAAATGAATACAATAAAAGCACACTAATATTCACTCCAAAGGATATTGTGATATCCTGGTATTCTACATCGAAAAGGAAGAGGGAGTTCCTGGGCTATAAAAGAAAAACATTGGACCCTTACATTCAACAAGGCCTTTTCCCAGGTGGTAGAGATCCTAGCAGAACTCCGCAGTTAAGCGTACTTAGGCAGGAACAATGCAAGGATGGGTGACCCCCTGAGAAGAACAAAACTGTGAGGACTTTTGCCCAAAACGGACAATATCGTTGCCATGTGAAGGATCGGGGTGTTACAGATGATATCTGAGCCAGTTCTCCTCACCTCCGAGTGTGGGCCATTGCCGTCTCGCGTGACACGTGGGCGGGCTACTGAGTGAGCGAGTCTATAAGGACTGACAGGCTACCGGAGCTAGCAGGCGACTATACGGGGACGTGCAGTCCAAAGGGGGTGGATTGTGATATCTTGGTATTCTACATCGAAAAGGGAGAGAGAGTTCATGGGCTATAAAAGAAATACCTTGGACCCTTACATTCAACAATGCCTTTTCCCAGGTGGTAGAGACCCTAGTAGAACTCCGCATTTAAGCGTGCTTAGGCGGGAACAATGCAAGGATGGGCGACCCATTGGAAAGAACAAAAACGTGAGGACTTTTGGCCAAAGAGGACAATATCATTGCCATGTGAAGGGTACAAGGTTTTTCTTTTACAGCCCAGGAACTCCATCTCCCTTTCTAATGTAAAATAGCAGGATATCACAATCCACCCCCTTAGGGCTGTACGTCCCCGTGTAGTAGCCAGCCAGCTCCGGTAACCTGTTGGGGTGTTACATATATACAAGTGAAAAGCACAATGGAGGATTTCTGTCACGCCCCAACATCAGGGTCACGCGAAAGCCCACCCAAAAACAGTTTGAGAAAATTAATATTTGTAGTTGGAAAGCCCTCAACTCAAAAATATACGTCATTTAGATAAAAATTGCCACAGTTCAACTCTCACAAACTGCAAACATGCATCTCATACATGAATAAGCATATCGCCCAAACGCGTACAAAACCAGCCATCACAGGTGTTACATGTAAAAGTACATGTACAGAAATAGGGAAAACTACAGCAAGTCTTCCATCACCTCTACAACTAGGTCAACTCCTCATGCTCACCTGAAAAGGTTTTACAGCAAAATTCGACACCGTGAGCCGAAGCCCAATAGAAAACCGACAGTAATACAGTAAAGCAGGCTAGGCAATTATACATACACGGGCTCAACCACATGAGCCAAAAAGGTTTTCCTTCCAAAACTACAAGTTTTCATCAACTACCACGAGTCTCAAAAAGGTTTTACTTCATAAAATCTCACGTTTTCCACCCTTCAAACTATGCATATCATCCTAGCAGATATCATGCCACAGTTAAGAGAAAGCTGTAAATAAACAGTAGCCTCCACCCAGGTCACACAGTCGAGGAGAAAAGATGTAAATGAAATCCTATGTACCGACTCTGATGTACAGACAAAGGTAACAACTATAGACTCATGCCCATTACCTTAGTCCTGAATCACTTAAGGCCTGCTAGGTAATGACAAGTTCTATACGGAGTTACAACAACAACGCCATTCACGGAGGAAATCGACTTCTTTACGAATTTCCATGACCGATGGGAAAGCACCCAAACCACACACTTATTTCTTTACGGTTTGCCACGACCGATGGACGAAACATAACCAAACCACGTTTACGGGGATTTACCCAAGGGACCGTAGCGAACCCACTCTGCGCGCGTTTTTGGACTTCCACCAAGGAGCAATAGAAGCCCAACTCAAAATCACACACTATCACGGTACATCTATGAAATATTTAAAAATCCACCGTAGCTCAACTACGACAACCCACAAAACAATTTATACAACACATGTATAAAAGAGATCCAATCCATCAAAATGGAGATATAAAACCATTTCTAACAAAATATTTAAGAGTTGAGACTCAACCCCGCGGGTTAGCTCCAAACATCCAAAAAGTCGTTTTTCACCATTTTCACAAAACATCTCGTTTTCAAACCTCTTTTTGAAAACTATGGATACCACGTACCCAAAACACCTACAACCAAGAAAAGGCATAAAAATCCACTTTTATCCAAAAATCACGGTTACACGTGAAAATCACATTTGATGTATTTTTTACCCAATGAAAACACGTATAATCACATATATCACCCTTATACAGTAGTAGGGTCTAAAATCCTACCTCGGAGAGTCAAGAACTCGACGTCTCAAAACTGAACGGTGTCAGAACGAGAATCCGACCGAATGAATGCGAAGACCTCAGCCCTGATGGCAAGGATCCGCAAAGGGATCAACCCAAAATAAAGCCCCGGGCCCTCAAAGCTAGAGAGAAGGTAGAGAAAAAGGTTTTCTTAGCCTGGAAGAAAGAGAATATCAAAATATCTCAGCCCCTGGGATATTTATAAGCATGGCAAATACCTTCTGTTCAGTCGACCGAACCCCCCAGTTCAGTCGATCGAACTTAGAAAAATGGGTTCAGTCGACCAAACCAACCCCTCCATTCGACGGAACTCAAGACCAGAAGCGTACTGGAATCTGTTGTGGTTTCTCAGCCCAAACACCAACCCAACCAACCTAAACAAGGTCCGAGAAAGCGTAAAACACATTTATACATGCGGTTCTACAACTGTAAAGCATAAACTATGCATCGATACTATTCATATACTGAACGAAACACATCAAATATATAAAAAAACCTAAAAGATAAGGGTCAGGGTCTCACAACTCTCCCCTCTTAAGGAATTTTGCCCCCAAATTCGCAACAAGATCACGAGGTAAACAGGTCTGGGTATCTAGCATGCATTCCAGACTCGAGCTCCCATGTCACTTCCTCAACCCCGTGACAAAGCCGTAAGACCTTGACATAAGTAACTGTTCTGCACCGCAACACCTGCTCCTTTGTATCAAGAATCCTCACTAGACGCTCCTTAAAGGTGGCATCCTCATCAACCCGCTGCTCAGCCCAATCTAACACATGTGAAGCATCAGGCTCGTACCTCCGAAGCATAGAAACGTGGAACACATTATGCACAGATGCTAACTGAGGTGGCAAAGCCAGACGATAAGCAACCTCACCAATCCTCTCGAGGATTTCAAATGGTCCAATGAAACGCGGCGATAGCTTTTCGCTACAACCAAATCTCATCAAACCTCTACGTGGTGAGATCTTCAGGAACACATGATCTCCCACTGCAAACTCCAAAGGTCGCCTCCTCTGATCTACATAACTCTTCTGACGGCTCTGTGCTGTCGCAAGGCACTGGCGAATCACTGTAACCTTCTCCGTCGTCTCCCGTACAATGTCGGGTTCGAAGACTGTGGTCTCTGCCACATCTGTCCAACACACGGGCGATCTACACGGTCTACCATACAAAGCCTCATATGGTTCCATCCCAATACTGCACTGATAGCTGTTGTTGTATGCAAACTCTGCCAATGGTAGATGTTCCTCCCACGAACCTCTGAAATCAAGGACACAAGCCCTCAAAATATCCTCTAGAATCTGTATAGTCCTCTCTGTCTGGCCATCCGTCTGGGGGTGAAAAGCAGTATTGAACATCCAGTTCGTCCCCAAGGCCTCCTGCAGACTCTGCCAAAACCGTGAAGTAAAGCGCAGGTCCTTCTCACAAACAATAGACACTGGCACTCCATGCAACCGAACTATCTCTCTGACATATAACCGACTCCGTCTATCCACTAAATCCATCTCTCGGATGGGGAGAAAGTGTGCAGACTTTGTCAACCTATCAACCACAACCCATATCGCGTCATGTCCCCTAGGTGACCGAGGAAGTCCTGACACAAAGTCCATCGTGGCGTTCTCCCACTTCCACTCTAATATAGGCAACGACTGTAACAATCCTGCCGGTCTCTGATGTTTCGCCTTTACCTTCTGACAGGTAAGGCACCGAAAAACAAACTGGATCACATCTCTCTTCATTCCCGTCCAACAGAACTGACGACGTAGGTCGTGGTACATCTTCGTGCCTCCAAGATGCAAGGCAAGACGAGAATGATGACACTCACGTAGAAGATCATCTCAGCATGACTCTGGCATAAACAACCTCCCAGCCAACCTCAGACTCTGATCAGAACCTACAATCCATCCCGCGGTATCCTCTCTGCTAGCAACACGATCCTGTATCATCTGAGCCTCCTGGTCTGTCTGCTAGACCTCTAGCACACGTGCTATTAAAGCAGGTCGTGAAACTACAGAGAACAATGTAGCACCCGTCGCGGTCTCCCTGAGGCAAAGATCAAACTCCCGAATCTCTCCAAGCATATCCCACTCGCGTATAGCCACAGAAGCTAACGACCCGTGAGATCTCCTACTGAGCGCGTCTGGCACAACAATGGCCTTCACTGGATGATATTGCAAGTCAAAGTCATAGTCCTCTAACAACTCCATCCATTGTCGCTGGTGCAAGTTTAGGTCCTTTTGCGAAAACAAGTATTTCAAACTCTTGTGGTCGGAGAATACCTCGAAATGCTCACCATAAAGATAGTGACGCCATGTCTTTAAGGCAAAGACCACGGCTGCCAACTCCAAGTAGTGTGTAGGATAGTTTTTCTCATGCATCTTCAATTACCGAGAACCATAGACTACAACCTTACCTCCTTGCATCAAAACACATCCAAGACCGAAATGTGAAGCATCACAGTACACAGTATACCCTAAGCCTCGCTCTGGGATAATCAACACTGGTGTGCTAGTCAACCTTGTCTTCAGCTCCTAAAATGCAGATTCACAGGACTCACTCCAAGAAAACACAATTCCCTTCCGCATCAGACGCGTCATCGGTGTGGCAAGTCTCGTAAAATCCTTCACAAATCTCCGATAGTAGTCGGCTAAACCCAGAAAACTATGTATCTCAAAGACACTCTTCGATCGCTCCCAATTGATCACTACATCAGTCTTTGACGAATTCACTGCTACCCCGTCTGTCGACACTATGTGCCCCAAAAACCTCACCACAGGCATCCAGAACTCGCACTTCTCGAACTTTGCATACAAGCGATGTTCTCTCAGAAGCTGTAGAACAATCCGCAAGTGATCCTCGTGTGCCTCTCTAGTGGGTGAATAAATTAGTATATCATCCACAAACACCACTACAAAATCATCCAGGTAAGGATGGAAGATCGGGTTCATCAAACTCATGAACGTAGTAGGTGCATTCATCAGATCGAACGGCATAACCAGAAACTCGTAGTGACCATAGCGAGCCCTAAAGGTGGTCTCCGCTATGTCCTCGTCTCTGATCCTCAACTGGTGATATCCTGATCTCAAGTCAATCTTCGAGAAACAGCTCGAACCCTTCAGCTGATCAAACAAGTCATCTATTCTCGGCATCGGATACTTGTTCTTCACTGTCACCTGATTTAGCTTCTGATAATCAATACACAAACGTAGAGATCCGTCCTTCTTCTTCGCAAAAAGAGCAGGAGCTCCCCACGGCGAAGTACTCAGGCGTATAAACCCCCTGTCAAGTAACTCCTGTAGCTGTACCTTGAGTTCACGCAACTCAGTGGGTGCAAAACAATAGGACGACATAGATATGGGAGCAACTCCAAGGACTAGATCAATAGAGAACTCTACCTCACAGCTTGGTGGCAACTCAAATAGATCATCAGGAAAGACATCAGGATAGTCGCACACCATCGGAGGTAACTCTCCTCGAACTCCAACCTCCTCATCCAACATGAGAGCTAAAAAAAGGGAACCCAGGTTACCCTGGTTCCGCACAGCACTGGGCAAAGACATCAAACCCTCATCCCGGTCTCCCACAAAACAAAAATAATCTCCCACCGGTGTACAAATCGTTACCCTCCGTCGATCGTAATCGATAAAGGCACGATAGGTAGTTAGCCAATCCATCCCTAGGATGACATCAAACGTCGTCATGTCTAGAATGATAAAGTCAAACTCTAAACAACGATGGAAAACCTCCAAAACACAGAATCTACAGACAAGACTCAACGTCACACTCCCAGTGATTAGGGTCTCTACACTCAAGGTACTACCCAACCAGTCCATTTGCAACCCCAATGCAGATGCAAAAGAAGAAGATATAAACGAGTGTCATACTCTAGTGTCGATAAGAACATTGGCCCATGATCTGAAGACTAGAAGAGTACCTCTGATCATGGAGGTGGTAGCAGCAGCATCGGGCCCAATCGGTGCTGTAGATGAACTAGGATCTGTAAGAACATATGCCCTGGCCGGTCCACTGTGGCCCTAAACTGTAGACTGTCAACCCGACTGTACTGAAGCTCCTCCCTCTACAAAACGGGACATCTGAGCTCTAGTCTGTGAATACATCTGTCTCCCCTGGCCTGATGGAACAGCTGGGGCTCCCGCTGTACTCTGAATGCTCCCTCCTCGAGGACAGTTCCTCCGGATGTGCCCAGATGCCCACACTCAAAATAGACTAATGGCCCTCTCCCTGGTGCTTGCGACTGTGACTAAGTCTGAACAAGTGCTGCACTCTGACACTCTGCCGCACGATGCCCCGACCGTTGGCATCTATGACAAACAAGCTCCCTCTGATCTGACCTTCTCGTTGAGACTACGGGATGTGTAGACACAGAAGACTATGGCTGATAAGACCCCACCGGATAAGAACTCGGACCAGATGTCCGTTGACGCTTATCCCTGCGTCCCCGGGACTGTGCACGTCCCCTGTCTTGCTGACTCCTACTGTCCCTGTCTCTACATGTCTCATTCAGAGTGTCTTCCACCTTCATGGCGGTCTCTACTAGCTCTGTAAAAACCTACAGCCTAAGTGCTACCACTCTGTCTCAGATAGCGGGCCTCAAACCCCTCTCGAACTGCTTCACACAAAACTCATCAGTAGGCACGATCTTCTGTGCAAATCTGGATTGGCCAGTAAACTCAGCCTCATACTCCACAACAGTCATCGTCTCTTGTGTCAGAAAGAGGAAATCCTCTCTGTAGCGATCCCTCAAAGTCGTAGGAAAGTATTTCTCCAGAAATACCTTCGTGAATGCCTCCCAAGTGCCCCCAGCTGTAGTCCTAGCAAACTTTCACCACATATGAGCAGTCCCTCTCAGCTGGAAGGCAGCAAAAGAAACCCGCAGATCATCCTCCTCTATCTGTAGAGTATCAAGGATCCTAGTAATCAGCTCCAGCCACTCAGTGGCCACCATGGGGTTGGGATCCCCAGAAAAGGTAGGAGGGTCTAGACAGCAAAACTCACGCATCGCGACCGTCGTCCTCAGCTCAGGTATGGTCTCTCTCCCCCTAGAGGCCTCAACCAGTTGCCGAATGGAGCCGACCATCTCACGCAATAGATCTCCGTCAGCAGGTCCTTGGGGTGCATTAGCATCCCCAATATCTGAGACTGAAACGTCCCTTCGGCCATAACCACGACCTCGACCTCGACCTCGGCCTTGTCCTCTCCGTGTGGACATAATTCTATATGAAAGCAACATAATAGGATAAGCATCCATACAACATGTTATTGCTAACATAAAAGACATATCATGTATAAGCATGCCAACACATAGCCACTTAATATCATGTCATCACATCTCACATACCGAGGAGAACTAGCAAGAAAGACTCATCACTCTGAACAACATACTCAGATTTCTTGCTAGAAATCACGTCCGCGAAACGCGTCTCTAACATGGCTCCTAAGTACGTAAATCCAAATGTCCGAAAGCAAGACTAATCAATTCTAAGATCCAACCTCTATACCCATGTATACACCACAAGCTATCATACTATGTTAGGAAAATGCTGTAACACATGCAATCAAGCACACATACATCCTCACAAGGTGATGTACCCTCGTTTCCATGGCTCATAGGTATTCGAACCCTGAGCTCTGATACTAAGTTGTCACGCCCCAACATCAGGGTCACGCAAAAGCCGACCCAAAAATAATTTAAGAAAAATAAGATTTGCAGTTGAAAGGCTCTCAACTAAAAAATATACATCATTTGGATAAAAATCCCCACAATTCAATTCTCATAAACTGAAAACATGCATCTCATACATGAATAAGCGTATCGCCCAAAGGAGTACAAAACCAGCCATCACAGGCGTTACATGTAAAAGTACACGTACAAAAATAGAAAAAACTATAGCAAGTCTTCTATCACCTCTGCAACTAGGTCAACTCCTCATGCTCACCTGAAAAGGTTTTACAGCAAAATCCCACACCGTGAGCCGAAGCCCAATGGAAAACTAACAGTAATATTGTAAAGCAGACTATGCAATTACACACACACGAGCTCAACCACAGGAGCCAAAAAGATTTTTCTTCTAAAACTATATGTTTTCATTAGACTACCACGAGTCTCAAAAAGGTTTTACCTCATAAAATCCCACGTTTTCCACCCTTCAAACTACGCATATCATCCTAACAGATATCATGCCACAGTTAAGGGAAAGCTGTAAATAAACAGTATGCTCCACTCAGGTCACACAGCCGAGGAGAAAAGATGTAAATGAAATCCTATGTACCGACTCTGCCGTACAGACAAATGTAACAACTATAGACTCCTGCCCATTACCCTAGTCCTGAACCACTTAAGGCCGACTAGGTAATGACAAGTTCTATACAAGTTACAACAACAACGCCATTCACGGAGGCAACCGACTTCTTTATGAATTTTCATGACCGATGGGAAAGCACATAAGCTACGCACTTATTTCCTTACGATTTTTCACGACCGATGGACGAAACATAACCAAACCATGTTTACGGGGATTAACCCGAGGGGCCGTAGTGAACCTACTCTGCGCACGTTTTTAGACTTCCACCAGGGAGCAATAGAAGCCCAACTCAAAATCACACACTGTCACGGTACATCTATGAAAATATTTAAAAATCCACCGTAGCTCAACTACGACAACCCACAAAACAATTTATACAACACATGTATAAAAGAGATCCAATCCATCAAAATGGAGATATAAAATCATTTCTAACAAAATATTTAAGAGTTGAGACTCAATCCCGCGGGTTAGCTCCAAACTTCCAAAAAGTCATTTTTCACCATTTTCACAAAACATCTCGTTTTCAAACCTCCTTTTGAAAACTATGGATACCACGCACCCAAAACACCTACAACTGAGAAAAGGCATAAAAATCCACTTTTATCCAAAAACCACGGTTACACGTGAAAATCACATTTGATGTATTTTTTATCCAGTGAAAACACGTATAATCACATATATCACCCTTATATAGTAGTAGGGTCTGGAATCCTACCTCGAAGAGTCAAGAACTCGATGACTCAAAACTGAACGGCGTCAGAACGAGAATCTGACCGGATGAATGCGAAGACCTCAGCCCTGATAGCAAGGATCCGCAAAGGGATCAACCCAAAACCAAGCTCCGGGCCCTCAAAACTAGAGAGAAGGCAGAGAAAAAGGGTTTCTTAGTCTGGAAGAAAGAGAATATCAAAATATCTCAGCCCCTGGGATATTTATAAGCACAGCAAATACCTTCTGTTCAGTCGACCAAACCCCCCAATTCAGTCGACCGAACTTAGAAAAATGGGTTCAGTCGACCGAACCAACCCCTCCAGTCGACCAAACTCAAGACAAGAAGCGTACTGGAATCTGTTGTGGTTTCTCAGCCCAAACACCAACCCAACCAACCTAAACAAGGTCTGGAAAAGCGTAAAACATATTTATACATGCTGTTTTACAATTGTAAAGTATAAACCATGCATCAATGCTATTCATATCTGAAGGAAACACATCAAATATATAAACAACCTAAAAGATAATGGTCAGGGTCTCACAATTTCTAAAGTTTTCTCTCAAAAATATTTCATAAAAATAAAGAATTTGAAGAACAAAATTGATATATATGAGAGAGTTGATTTGCAGGTTTGAAGTATATAAAATCAGAGCTCAAAGGCTCTATTTATAGACCAAAAGTTCGTACTAATTGTTGGGCCAAATCAGGAAATGTTAAACTAGTTGTTAAGTTCAAAATTCAAAAATTAGCCTATTTGGTCAACTAAAGAAGCTAGTTCGGTCAACTGAACTTGACTTCAGTCGACTGGACCACGACTGCTCAATTTTTCCGACTTTAAATAACCATTACTCCTTCATTCGGACTCTAAATAGGGTCATTCTTGTGTTCAAATTGAAGTCCCAGAAGTCTACTTTCCAATGGTTCAAACCTTATAGAAAACTTCATTCTTTAGAAAAAGTTATGGTCAAAATACCGAAAGTATGTCAATTTTGTTTACACAATTTTTGCACAATTTTGGCCGACCTTGTTTTGAAACATTTTAAAACATATTTTATACTTTGAAAATGATTTTCCATGAAATATTTAACTAAACTATGGTCCATGTAAGGTCTCCTATGAGCTTTCACACATAACCAATGGTACGTGAATTTACATAGGTCCTAGTGCATTTACATTTAGAAAATCTTCAAGTCCTTCAAGTTTTTTTCTTTTCTTCTTGGTTTTTCTCGTGCTCCATGGATCTTAGCCTCTTGAATATGATCTTCATGATTCATGGCTTCCATTTTTCTTTCTCAATTGTGCTTGTGTCATTGAAGTCCTGTGAACACACTCGATTTACACAATTAGAAACTTTAGTTTGTTATCATTAAAATAGGTTAAAACCTAGTTAGACCAACAATCTCCCCCTTTTTGATGATAATAAACAAAGAGTAAAATGAGGTTGCCTTTACAAGGGTCCTCCTCACAATATGCATATAACCAAGATTTAGAAAATATAACGCAATTAATTCATAGACTTTGAATATTTCAAGTGACAATCATTTAGGCACATTTTGACCGATGTATGTGAAAACATTTGACATATCAAAATATTTGAAATATAAGCTCTCCCTCTTTTTACACATCAAAAAGATTTAATCATTAAATACAGTGTATACGCTCTTTTTTTCTCATATCAAAAGGAATGTTAAAATAATAATACTTATTTTGCTCAAACATTCTCCCCCTTTTGACATCATCAAAAAGTAGAAGCTCAAAAATAAAACTTATTGAAAAATCATTTTTCCACTCTTTGATATAGCATCATTTGACAAAAAAATAAGATACCAATTGTTAGAAAATCAATTGTCAAATTAATACTAATTGATATGATACCAATTGTTATTCAATATCAAGTTATACTAATTGATAAACTGATGCCAATTGTTATTCATGGATAGAAATATAAATAATACCAATTGTTAACCATTTTCTCCCATTTTCTAAGAAAGCCATTGAAAAATTATCATTTTTATACCAATAATGAAGATAATAACTTTTTATTAAAGCACTTTTAAGATGTTAAAACAAAACATATTTCGAAGTATAGGTAAATAATATGCAAATGGCTTCCAAAATAGCTATTTGTGCATAGGTTGAAACCTTATACCATAGCTTAAAACTTTTTGGATAGCAATGCCATATATATTGGATTCAATAAATATTCATGTCAAAAAAAATTTCTCCAAAGTATAGCACATAATACCAATTGTTATGATTTTTTAGAAAATAATATCAAATGTTACTAAAAAATTCATTTTTAATCTTCATTCAAATCTAATACCAATTGATATACATTATAAGCACAATTTGATCTTATGAAATTTAAAAATTATTTATGACAAAAAAATATAAACATCTAGAGCTCATTGTCATTATACTTAATAAGTTTAAAAATTGATCATTAAAGAATTAAGGTATAGTATAAAATGATGTTTTCAATAAAGATATTTATGCTCCAATTTGCATATGTATGACTTTCAAAAAGATATTTATGTTCTCTAAGTCATAGCACATAAGATTTTTAGCAAAAATATAATGCATAACTTAAATACAAGAAAATTATTATAGTCCATATCAAGAGCACATTGTTATGTTTAATGATCTAATTTATATAAAAAAAGATATTTAGCTATTTTACATGCAAGGAGTCATTTTTCATAAAGAAGTACAAAAGTACATAGGAAACATTATACCATTTAAGTTTCCATTGATCACTTTGTCAAGTCTCAAGCAATATTCCATTTTAAATCTTGACTTGGCATCCCACACGTGCTTTTGGGCTTCCACTATGATTTACTTGATCGCTCGAGTGGAGGCATCCAAGCACCTACAATACAGATTTAAGTGGGATCTTTTGGTACCCATATCTTTTTTGATCCATTAAAGTTAGTAATCAGATCATACTTCATTTTTCAAATGATGTTTTTATCAACTCTTCTTTTTTCTCTATAAGGGCAATTATATCTAATATGACCATTTTTCATACAATATAGACAAGTAATTTTTGCCTGATCATTTTTAGAACAAGTACTATTTCAAGATGCCTCTAAGTCTTTAATTTTTCTCTTTAAATTCATAATTTTATTTTCGCCACAAGAGGATTTTATCCTTTCAGCTCATCTCTTAAATAATTATTTTCTTCTTTTATAGTGGAAATTTCAATTTTATGATCTTTTTCGAAAATCTCATAAGATGATTTTAACTCAATAAATTTGTTTGAAAGATTTTCAATTTTCATTTTTAAAAAAGTATTTTTCTTGCCTAACTTCAAACTATATTTATATAAATATTTATATTTTTTTTTGAAGTTTCTCATATGTAGGCAAGGATTCATCACATGATTTATCACTACTAAAATTTAATGCATTTGAAGTACTTTTAGTTTTAGAATTTACCTCACCAATGCTATGAACCATATAGCAAAGATTTACCTCCTCATTGCATGAATCTTCATTTGAAGAGCTTGAGTCAAGTTAATCTCATGTTATAGCCTTCATAGCTTTTTTCTTTGTCTTTTTCCTTCTTGATTCCTTTTTACTTGAATCACTTTTATATTTATTTGAGCTTTGGAATTTCTTTGCAAGCTTTTTGTCCATCTTTAGAAATTTTCCAAGTTTTCTAGTGATGAGCTTCATATCACGATCTTCATCTTCTTCATCACTAGAACTCTCATTTAATGCTTTGAAGACAATCATCTTCCCTTTGTTGAGCTCGATTTTTCTATCATTGATTGCCTTCTCATAGGTAAGGAGTGATCCGATGAGTTCATCCAAGATCATCTTCTTCAAGTCTCTAGCTTCCATGATGGCTATGGCTTTAGCTTCCCATACTGGTGGCAAACCCTTAAGAACTTTTCTTAATAATTTATAAGAGGGGTAAGTCTTTCCAAGAGTATTCAAAGAATTAATGATGTGAATGAAATGAGTATACATATCAGAAATTGATTCATAATCATGCATTTTGAACGATTCATATTCACTAGTAAATCTATCTATTCTTGAATCTCTAACATCTTCAGTTCCTTCGTATGTGATTTCAAGCTTTTTCCAAATTTCTTGACCACTTATGCAAGTCATAATTCTATTATAATCATTTGCATCTAAAGTGAAATATAAAGTATTAATAGCACTTGAATTAATTTTTATGTAACACCCCGGTCCGGACCCTAGTAATAACTACCTAGATTGTAACAACCCGACCCGGATCCTAGCTATAACAACCCAGACTGTAACTACTCGCAGAACGATCTAAGCCCAAATCCTAGTAGTAGAGATGGATAGATAATGAGAATCTAGATCGCTGCATGAATAAGGGAAATCCTAATTAGCCCAAAAACCCTAATTAACCCGAAAACCCTAATTTTAACCCAAAAACCCTAAAAGTGACTAACTATTCAGAGACAAAGTCCTAAAACTTAGAAACGTCTCGGAATAGCTTAAATTAAGAAAATAACATAAAATATTAAATTAAAAATTAAAATTCCCATAACTAAGGCAAAATGACCATTTTACCCCTAGTACAGCAAAAAGTCTTAAAAATATAAAATTTGACACACAGACACCTAAAATTAGATATTTATATACAATTAAAATACAAAATAACAACAAAAATTACCAAAATGCCGTTGCATGGCCGGCCACCAAGGAAATTGTGCCCAAAAAGCTACTTTTTACCTTTTTAAGCTTAAAAATGAGAAAAAGATGTACAAATTAAGTATTATTTTGATCTAACACTTTTTATACAAGTAATATATATACTAATATAATAATATAACTCAAAAAAAGTAAACAAATAATTATTTAAAGTCTCTACTCAATAAATAAGTTAAAAAGTCAATTCTAGTCAAACTAACTTAATTTAACTTAAAAGCCTACACTTATTTGTTTAATTGCTATCAAAATTATGATAAATCATGAAAAGACTAAATTAATTACAAATGCATTAATATAATAGGTTTTAGTGGGTTTAGGTTCATAAAATTAATATTTTATGCAATTAAATACACAAAAATACACCAAAATACCATTTAAAACCCTAATTTAATGCAAATTCAGCTTTTGGTCTGCCCAAACAGACCCCAGCTGTCTTTCCTACCTGCAAAATATCAGATATGTATTTCTCAAAAAGAGGCCACCACCCCATGCAACCAATGAAGAATTAGAAAACTTAAATTTTTTCTTACACGTAATAATTAAGTCTCATTTATCATTTTTTATAAAAACCATCAAGCCAAACACCCTTCCCCTTCATACACATTCGGCTGAGAGGTGAGAGAGAGAGTTCCCCAAAATTTTTGTGAAACCTTGACCCGTCTTTTTTTTTAGCGTTTTTTGACGCGCGTAACGTGTTTTTATTTAAGCATGTTTTTACTGCCTTTGATGTATGATCGGGCTTAGATACGCATGCGGGGTAGGTTCCCGGGACCGTGGGTCATTGTGGCGTGATGCTCGAAAAATTTCAAAAAAAAGATATTTTGGAGGCCTATAAATATCTGGAGTTAGATATTTTCAAAAAGATATTTTTCTAAAACTTAACTCCTAAATTTCTCGTTTTTTCTCTGCCTTCACTCTAAGTTCTCGAGGGCCCAGAGCTCAATTTTCAATGATCCAACAGCGGATCCTTGCTCTTGGCACGGTGGGCAACGCAACCATCCGGTCAGAATTTGATTCCGGCGAAGCTCAGTTTTGCACGTGGATCGAGGCATCGAGTTTTGAACTCACCGAGATAGGATTCTAGATCTGTATCTTTTATAAGGGTGTTATGGGTAATCGGACGTCTTTTTACCGGTTAGATTACTGTAGATCTGAGTTTGAATCAAGTTAGGTTTTTGGGTTTAAAACCTATTTTTTGTTGATTTCGTGGATGGAATCGGGTATCAGGTGTTTCTTTTGAGATCTTGGTGTTAGGCCTAGGCATATGGAGGTTCACGGGTGTTGATTTGGAGTTTAGGGGCTTCGATTTGAGGTTTGAAGGGCTGAACTCGTAGCTTAAAACTGTTTCTGGATGAGTTCAGTCGACCGAACCTATGGGTTCAGTCAACTAGATCTTGGTTTTGGGGTTCGATCGACCGAACCTATGGGTTCAGTCGACTGAACTGTGTGTGAGGCGTTTTTGTGGTTTCCAGTGTGTTGTTCAGTCGACTGAAGTGTTGGGGTGTGTGATAGTGGTTCAATGGTTGTGTTTTGATTTTCGATTGGTGTCCTACGGTATTCAATTGATTAATTTATGGGAATTAGTCGATTCAAATACCTGTGGATTCCTTTTGGGGTTCGGTTGGTTGTGTCGTGGTTTCGGGGGTTGTGTGGTCATCTCGTGTGTTCGTGTTGATGCCATCGTCGGGGATGATGAGTTGTTGAAATGTGGGTGTTTGTTATGTGTTGAGTGTTTGGGCCCGTGGTTCCCTTCGAAAAAGAGTGTTGGGTTGTGAACCGTGAGGCTTTTGGGTTTTTAGTTGACCTTCGGGCTAGGCTTAGTGGTTATATGTGGCTATGTGCTTTTATAACAGGCTTATTCATGTTATAACTGTAATTTATTCATGCATGGATTATGTAATGTCATTTACATGGCTTTCGATGGCGTTAGGTGTAATGTGGTTTATGATTTAAGACCCGAAGTTTTATAGGCATGTGGATGTGAAATTTGAGAAACGAACGCATATAGTGCATGTTGCATGGGTGCAGATTTATGTGAGTCGCGTGTATAGCAGGTGACGTGGTTTGTGATGCGTAGTGATAGTACGTGATTTTATGCAGTTAAATCCTGATTAGGTTATGCATAGTTGTATGGAATGAGATAGATGGTTATGTTAGCTCTGGTTAACGGTGATTACATTAGGATCACGACCCATCGGTTAAAGTCCGAGAAGATTATGTTAGGGTTACGACCCTTCGGTTAAAGTTCGTAATGAAGCATTTCATAGGGCTACAGTCTCTCGGTGCAAGTCCGTAAAGAGGTATTCGATAGGGCTACGGTCCCTCGGTGAAGTCCGTAAAGATGCATTGACAGGGCTACGGTCCATTGGTGAAAATCGAAGAAGATACATGGATTGCATGAATTGCATTATAGGACGGATATACCAATTTTCAAACTATTTTAAGAGTCATGTGAATCGAGATCTAAAAACCCTTTTTTAACTGTTTTCAAGGCTCCTGTGAGTGAGTCAAAACGTAATTTGTATCCTCGCTTTTCCTTGCATGTGAAACAGTTTTTAAGATTTGAAAGAGAGTCAAAACCTGCACTTCGATTTTCCTAGCATGTTTTGTTTATATTGTATGCTTGTCTAGTTTCTGTTGAGTTTTGGCTCACGGTGTGGGATAAAATATTTTCATGTACCAATCACGCGCGCTGATTCAGCGTTGCTGGTTGGGAGCGAAAGAGTTATAGTCTTCTTTTTTGTCTTTATGTTACATGTATGCTTATAACATGTTTTTCGTGCGCTGGAGCCGTGTAATGTTACCATTTGGCGTTTATATACAATGCATGTATGGTTTAAATTGAGAGTGTATTCTCGAGTTGGGTATCATGTTTGGTTATTTATGGGTGTTTCACGTGGCCCGGAGTTTAGGGTGTGACAACTTGGTATCAGAGCTCTGGGTTCGAATACCTATGAGCCGTGGGAAGAGGTTGCATCACCGTGTAAGGTTGGTTGCGTGTGCGTGATTGCATGTCTTTATATGCTTTGATAACATGATCGTGTCAGCATGTTAGATATGCGAACAATGTGTATATGTGAGCATGGGGGTTGAATCTTAGGAGTGATAGTCTTGCCTTTGGGCGTTTGGATTAACAAGCTTGGGAGTCAAGTTAGAAACACGTTTAGCTGACGTGATTTCTAGCAGGGAATCTAAGTAGGTTATCCACATTGACGAGTCATTCTTGTTGGTTCTCCTCGGTATGTGGGGTTGTCTAGCATGAACCTATGTGCTTATGTGTTAACATGCTAGGTGTTTAGAATTTTCGTTCATGCTATGTGCTGCATCTCACGTATCTTTTTCATATAGAAGCGATGTCTGTGAGACGAGGGCGAGGCCGTGGTCGAGGCCGTGGTCGTGCTGTTGGCCAAGGGGATGTTCCAAGGAGATGTTCCTATCCCTGATGCTGGGGATGCAAATGCTCCCCAAGGACCTGTTGACATGGTAGAGTTGGTGCGTGCACTGGTGGGTTCCATCGGCCAGTTGGTTGAGACTGTTAGAGGTGAGACCGGTCGGGAGAGAGGGGGAGTACCTGAGGCGAGGGCTACAATAGCGATGCGGGAGTTCAGGCGCATGGATCCGCCTACTTTTGCTGGAGATCCTGATCCTATTGTGGCGATGGAGTAGCTGGAGTTGGTGACACGGATCCTTGACACACTGCAGATTGTGGGTGATGAGTTGCGAGTATCTTTTGCTACCTTCCAGTTGAGGGGTGTTGCTCACGCTTGGTGGAAATATGCCAGGATTATTGCAGGAGTTACTTGGGCAGCTTTTACAGAAGTATATCTGGAGAAATACTTCCCAGTTTCGAGGAGAGATATGTACAGGGAGGAGTTCTATACTCTTACCCAGGGGGCCATGAACATCATGCAGTATGGGGCCAGGTTTACGGGCTTGTCCCGGTTTGCTCTGGAGCTGGTGAGCACAGATGAGCTGTGTTCCATGAGGTTTGAGCGGGGTTTGAGGCCGGCGATCAGGGAGCGTGTGGTTGCACTGGGACTTCGGGTGTTCACAGAGCTGGTAGAGACAGCAACGAGGGTGGAGAACACCATGATTGAGATTCGGGCTTCCAGAGAGGCCAGGACACCATAGAGTGGGACAGAGGCGCAAACAGGTGGGTGTTCCAGTAAGAGGCAGAGGTCTTCTGGTACTAATTTTCACCCATCTGGGTTACCACAACAGTTTTCAGTACCAGCACCATCAGTGGCTTCATTTGGGAGGCCAGAGCAGAGGGAGTTGATTTACTATCAGTGCAGGCAGCCGGGGCCATGTGTCAGAGTGCCCACAGCCGAGGTAGTCCCAGGGTTCATGGAGTCAATCATAGAGGAGGGAACATATTTGCTATGGGTGTGGCCAGCACGGACATATTCGCAGGAACTGTCCCCAGAGGGAGAGTGCGCCGAGTACAGTGGGCACACCAGAGGGTTCGTATGTGCGGGACCGACAGCAGCACCCAGCAGTTCAAACTTCCCGAGCTACAATAGGTGGGGGTGCTTCAGTTCAGTCGCTGCCACAGCCGACAGCGCCGAGTTCTGGCGGACAGGATAGAGTGGGGTTGCCCCCAGTGTATTCTCTTATAGCTCACGGTTCTTCGAGGGCACCGGTCATGCCGGAGGATGCTGATATGCCTTCAGCGAGCAGAGGTATTTTTTGAGTTTGCAGGCTTTGGGCCGGTTCATGATTGCATCTGTTCGGGGTTAGTTATGGATCCCGTAGATGGTGTGTTGTGGTGAGGCAGTGGTTGGTGAGGTTGTGAGGTCGAGAGTGTTGTAGATCCCGAGTCTTTGAGATAGTTGGCCATGGTTTAGGATGCCTGACCTTGTTTGACTATATCGTAGGAATGGTTCGGCTGACCATCTCGTGTGCCTGTGTCGGTTTCGATCGACAGTTTGTTGTTTTGACCTTGAGTTGAATTTCGGGGGCAAAATTCTTTTAAGGGGGGTAGAGTTGTGAAACCCTAACCCGTCTTCTTTTTTGGCATTTTCGGACACAGGTTACGTGTTTTCATTCGAGCATGTTTTTACTACTTTTGATGCATGATCGGGCTTAGATACTCATGCGTGGTAGGTTCCAGGGACCGTGGGCTGTTGTGGCGCGATTCTCAAAAATTTTCAAAAAAAAAGATATTTTAGAGGCCTATAAATATCTAGAGTTAGATATTTTCAAAAAGATATTTTTTCAAAACCTAACTCCTAAGTTTTTCGTTTTCTCTCTGCCTTCTCTCTAAGTTCTCAGGGGCCCGGGGCTCCATTTTCGACGATCCAATAGAGGATCCTTGCTCTTAGCACGATGGGATACGCAACCATCAGGTCAGAATTTGATTTCGACGAAACTCGATTTTGCACATGGATTGAAGCGTCGAGTTTTGAATTCACCGAGGTAGAATTCTAGACCTGTATGTTTTATAAGGGTGCTATGGGTAATCGAACGTCTTTTTACCAGTTATATTGATGTAGATCTGAGTTTGAATCAAGTTAGATTTTTGGGTTTAAAACTTATTTTTCGTTGATTCTGTGGATGGAATCGAGTATCGGGAGTTTCTTTTGAGGTCTTGGTGTTAGGCCTAGGCATATAGAGGTTCACGGGTGTTGATTTGGAGTTTGGGGGCTTCAATTCGAGGTTTAAAGGGCTGAACCCATAGCTTAAAAATGGTTTCTAGGTGAGTTCAGTCGACCAAACCTATGGGTTCAGTCGACTGGATCTTGGTTTTGGAGTTCGGTCGACCGAACCGTGTGTGAGGTGTTTTGGTGGTTTCTAGTGTGTTGTTCAGTCGACTGGGGGTTGGGTCCAGTGGACTGAAGTGCTGGGGTGCGTGATGGTGGTTCGATGGTTGGGTTTTGGTTCTCGATTGGTGTCCTACAGAATTCAATTGATTAATTTATGGGAATTAGTTGATTCAAATACCTGTGGATTCCTTTTGGGGTTCGGTTGGTTGTGTCGTGGTTTGGGGGTTGTGTGGTCATCTCGTGTGGTCGTGTTGATGCCATCCTCGAGGATGATGAGTTGTTGAGATGTGGATGTTTGTTATGTGTTGAGTGTTTGGGCCCGCGGTTCCCTTCAGGAAAGAGTCTAGGGTTGTGAACCGTGAGGCTTTTGGGTTTTTAGTTGGCTTTCGGGCTAGGCTTGGTGGTTATATGTGGTTATGTGGTTTTATAACGGGCTTATGCATGTTATAACTGTAATTTATTCATGCATGGGATTATGTAATGTGATTTACATGGTTGTGGATGGCATTATCTGTAATGTGGTTTATGCTTTAAGACCCTGAGTTTTATAGGCATGTGGATGTGGAATTTGAGGAACGAACGCATGTAGTGCATATTGCATGGGTGCAGATTTATGTGAGTCGCGTATGTAACAGGTAACGTGGTTTGTGAGGCGTAGTGATAGTACGTGATTTTATGCAGTTAAATCCTGATTAGGTTATGCATAGTTGTATGGAATGAGATAGATGGTTATGTTAGCTCTGGCTGACGGTGATTACATTAGGGTTACGACCCTTTGGTTAAAGTCCGAGAAGATTACGTTAGGGTTGCGACCCTTCGGTTAAAGCCCGTAAAGAAGCGTTTGATAGGGCTACGGTCCCTCAGTGCAAGTCCGTAAAGAGGTATTCGATAGGGCTATGATCCGTCGGTGAAGTCCGTAAAGATGCATTGACGGGGCTACGGTCCATCGGTGAAAAACGGAGAAGATACATGGATTGCATGAATTGCATTATGGGACGGATAGACCAGTTTTCAAACTATTTTAAGAGTCGTGTGAATCGCGATCTGAAAACCCCTTTTTAACTGTTTTCAAGGCTCCTGTGAGTGAGTCAAAACGTGATTTGTATCCTCGCTTTTCCTTGCATGTGAAACTATTTTTAAGGCTTGAAAGAGAGTCAAAACCTGCACTTCGATTTTCTTAGCATGTTTTGTTTATATTGCATGCTTGTCTAGTTTCTACTGAGTTTTGGCTCATGGTGTGGGATAAAATATTTTCAGGTATCGATCACGCGCGCTGATTCGGGGTTGCTGGTTGGGAGCGGAAGAGTTCTAGTCTTCCTTTTTGTCTTTCTGTTACATGTATGCTTATAACATGTTTTTCGAGCGTTGGAGCCGTGTAATGTTGCCGTTTGGAGTTTATATACAATGCACGTATGGTTTAAATTGAGAGTGTATTCTCGGGTTGGGTATCATGTTTGGTTTTTTATGGGTGTTTCATGTGCCAGGAGTTTGGGGCGTGACAATTTTTCTAAGTGTTCTCAAGAGAAGAAGGAGAAAAGAAGAAAGAATGAGGGAAGGAAGGAGGAACCAAGGAGAAGTCATTAGAGCCAAGTCCATCTCTTCTTCACCCATTTGAGCTTCAAACAAGGTAAGAAACTCCCTTAAACTTTCTGATATTCTCCCCCAAGATACCCCTCAATCCATCTCTATAACAAACCCTAACAAAATAAA
>JAULJZ010186634.1:0-21593 GCA_032270985.1 Heliamphora pulchella | reverse complement strand
GTGAGCCTACCTGTATAATCTATCAGAACCTATGACCCGATCTTTCGTGCAGCATGCACCGAGTCAAATACTGGACATAATATACGGACTATGCATTCATTCATCACAAATATAAATATGAAACCACGAATACAAAACATCTCAAATGTTTCTCATTAATATGCCAGGGATCAAGAATAAAAAACCTAAAAAGAAAGACTTTTCAGTATACATTCCTAACAATAATAACCATGTTGGACTCACATGATCCTCGAAAACGATTTGAAAACGATTTTCATATCGCAATTCACGCGAGTCTTGAAAACAATTCAAAATTGGTTTTATCCGTCCCATAATGCATTCCATGCAATCCATGTACCTTATCGGGCTTTACCTGAGGAACCACAGCCCCGTCAATGCACCTTTTCGATCTCTCTCCTGAAGGACCTCAGCCCAACAAACGCACCATCTCGGTCTCTCTCCCGAGGGACCTCAGCCCCAACAAACGCCTTGTTAACCAGGGTTAACATTCACCGAACCACATATTCATCTAACCCATTCCATACACGTATACATAACTAAACCAAGGTTTAAATGTATAAAACCATGTTACACATAATGATATTAAAGCCATGTAATCTATCTACATAATCCGTACATAAATAAACTAGAGTTATAAATGTACACAACCAGTTATAAACGCACATAGCCATATATAACTTCACATCATAACGCCACCCGCCATATAACCCGACATCCACTCCCATGGACGACCAACAACCCACAAAACCACGCCTAACCCGAAGGCCAACTCCAAACCCTTAAAACCACGATTTTCACAAAAACGCAACCTTTTAGTCAAAAGAACCACGGGCCCAAACACGCCCCGCACCCAACGAAGAACAAACACCACGCACCTAACTGTGCATCACACCCTCACCTCACCATGCATGTCTCCCCAGAGAACGACACCTAAACCAACACCCGAGGTCACGACATGATCCTCGAAACAATAACACGACTAACTGAACCCCTAAAAGAATCGAACAGTATTTCAGTCGACTAATCCCATAATCAATCAACTGAATACTGTTAGAAACTAATTGAAAACCAAGGAACCAACCACCAAAACACCAAACAACCAGCCCAGAATCCAGTCGACTGGACCCCCCTCCAGTCCACCCAAACACCCTACTGGAATCTTGTCAAAAACGCCCAAACACACTGTCCAGTCGACTGACCCTCAAGATCCAATCGACTGAACCCACAGAACCACGATCCAGTCGACTGAACTCAAGATCCAGTTGTAGACACTCCAATTTGACCCCGCCTAATCTTAGGTCAATTCGATGATGAAAACATGTGGAATAGTGCCTCAGTTCGATCCTCAAAAAGTGATCCAAGCTCGGTATTCGAATCCGAAACCTTCAAACCAATGAAATTTTGATGAACCATCGAAACTTGTTGCCCAAGTAAGGCAACCGCCAACTTGCATTGTGGCGACCACCATAGAACTCTGTAGAAATCCAAGCCAAAAATGGCTACCGCCACCTTTCATCATGGCGACCGTCATAGAACTTTGTGAAAACTTCCAAAAACATGGCGACCGCCAACTTTCATTGTGGCGACTGTCAACCCCAAATGGCCTGACATGTCCCAAAACGTGACAATATCTCATTGGTTGAAGAATTCTATAAATACCGTACCCCAGCGTATGCTTTCAGTATGAATTTTGAGTGAGAGAGACTCTGCTGATACATCGAGCAATCCCGAGCCTCGACGCCGAAACCCTGCCGAACCTCTGACCGACGTTGAAGTCTTGCTTGGATCACTACTCAAGGATTGGACCATTGAAGCACATTCCCGACTTGAAGATTACCCGCCAATCTAGGTACCTCATTTGGATTTCCGATCTTTCTAAAACTCCATTTTCTTTCTCTTGGAGTGATCAGGTTAACATTCAATTTCAATTTGTGCATTTCTTTTGTTTACGTAATCAATTTTGTTTATTGTTTAAATTGTTTCATTTAGTTTAATCTTCTTAATTAATTGTTTTGTTTACACATGCACAGTAAGCACATTATCTTTCTTTCTTTCATTAACTCATCAAAATAAGTGCTAATATATTTCGGCAATTACAATTTACAATGTTGTTAATTGTTATTATCAATGCACTAACATTCATGTAAATATAATTATTAATATTATATTCACATTTTCTAATAATTGCTTGGCTATTCTTCATTTTCTTTGTTTTCTTTTCAGTTTCTTTTCTTTTCTTCTAATGTTAGTTTAATTTCTTTTAGTATTTCTTTCTTTTTACATTTCTAGCATTTATCTTCTTGTAATAGTTAGTTCAATGTAGTCTTTTAATGTTCTAGCATTTATTCTCTTTCTTTCGTTTTAGTTAATTTAATTTCTTTTTACTAGCACTTTATTTCATTTTCATTTCTCTTCTTGTAACATTAATACTAATGTTCTATTTTATTTTCTTTTAGCTAAATGTTCCTTTTCTAGTTTTTATTTTTCTTTCATTTTCTTTTCTTTTCTTTTAATGGTAGTGTAGTTCTCCTCTCAAGCATTTTGTTAATTAGTTTTAAAATTTCTTGTAATGTTCTATTTTTCTTTCTAGTGATTAGTTTAATTGTTCTTTGTTAGTATTTCTTTTAATGATAATATTTATTTTTCTTTTAAAAGTTTCATTTTCTTTTTCTTTTTCTATAACTTTATTTTTCTTTTATAACATGTACTTCATTTTTATTCTTTTATTTTGTTAAACTCAAAAAATCACAAAAAGCCATTTAAATTAGATTTCTTTTCTAAGGGTAATTTTCTTCTCTTTCTTCTCTTTTTATTTTTTTCTATCTCTTTTAAAAGAATGCAAAAGTGGATAGTTAGATTGTTCTTTTGTTAATAAGTATTTTCTAACATTTTTTTAAACTTCTTTTATGAACTTTCTTTTTTAAAGATTTTTTTTATGTATCTTTCGTTTTGTATTTCTCATTTCTTTTATTAATTTATCATGTTAACATTAATGCATGTTTTAGTTTCTTTACTTAAAAGAATGTTTAGGATAGTTTAGTTTATCTTTTGTAGCAAATTCATATTTAGGTAATTTTAACAATTTCTACCATACTTTTACTCTTTTATTTAAATCATGATAGTTAGCTTATTTTTGTGAATATTGCATGTAGGAATATTCCATGTATCTTTTACTTAGAAATTGCATGCCTTAGGATTTAAGATTTTACCCCTTTTATTTGCTCTAATTTGGAGTGCTATGTACGTATCTTAGGTATTTTTCGTATTTGATTTTGAATGTACTCTCTTGGTCTCCATTTTCTTTATGTGCATGCATTTGAGAAATTCTATTAAAGAACCAATGATGATTAGTAGAGGTCAACCTTATGGTTTGGCAAACGGGGTGCCTAACACCTTTCCCGATTCGTACCTTAGCCCCCGAACCTTTTTTCTCTGGTTAACGTTTTAAAGATCGGTAAGCCATTTTTGTTTTTCTTAGTTTTTCTCAAAAACTAAGTGGGGACTCTATTTTCAATAAAAAGAAATTTTTAAAATTTTGTTTTTATTGTGTTAAAATAATTTTCAAAATATCTTTTGAATTTTCTTATTTTTGACCCCAAAATCCGAATGCCACAATATTTTCTGGTGACTCTGCTGGGGACTAGTTTCTAAAATCAAATAAGAGGGCTAGACTCGAAAACATCATTGTTTTTTAATATGTATTTCTCATTTGTATTTTTGCATGCATATGCATTGTTCTTCAAACCCCCCCGCCTGGTCGACCTAATGCCCTGAACATTAATATGTTTCGGGGATTGTTGAGAAGAAGGGAAACTCTTACTGACTGTACGCTATCATAGGTGTAGTAAAAGAGTTCGGGCGTACCGTTTGACCATATCCTGCACCATTCTAGGCATGGGAGGTATATTCCCGGCTCTATTTAGAAGGTACCCCGTTCGATTGATCAAAATCGGCATTTTGCATGTAGTGAACTTAAAACCCCCCAATTAGGTGTTGCTAACCGTAGTAGGATTATGTTTTTTTCTTCATTGTATGTTTTGTTTTCATACTGTTAGGTTTGTTTTGATCAAGTTTAGGCTAGTTCTTTCTCTGGGTTCGACCTGGATTTTCTGTTATCCTTTGCTCAGGCTAGCCTTTCCTTCGGGTTCTTACCCGGATTTTTGTTTCTCACCGCTTTTGATTTTTCTTACCGTCATTGTGACCGTGTTTCTTCTTAACTTCTAGGGTGATTTCTCTCTCCTCCGAGATCTTCTCGGGTCATTAGTTCTCTCCCCCTTGACATAGACTCGTTTCCTCTAAATCCTCGACATAAGCTCGTTTCTTTCAAACCCTTGTAATACCCGTGAGAATTATTTTCCTACCGTCATGCTATCTATTTTTTCTTAGAATTTTTAGGTCGAACCAGCCTAATCAGCATAGCTTTGTTTTTTTGCCAGAGTGTTGTCCGTTTTAGGCAAACCTTCCCCTTAGAATTTAGTTGATCCCCTTTTCAGCCATCATAGTAGTTTTTGAGTCATCCTATTGTTATGCTACCAATATGAGCCCGACAAGGGCATTGTTATAGCTTCATGGTTATCTACTCACGATCTGTTGTTTTGAGAATTTGAGATATCTGCTATCTGTTGTCAGAATATTTGCCCGAAAAGTGTCTGATACTGGTCATTTTGCTTTTGGGATCTAGGTCTCTCTGTGGGATTACCATTGGATCTTGAAAAGTACAGTCAACATGTGTCTGTGAAAGATCAGTGATAGGAAGACTTTGTAGGGTATCTGAACAGTCGATTGAGTCAGCTGAAATGACAGAAAACGAGATGAATCTTGCAGCCCTAATGAGGGCGATTACTAATATACAGAGAGCCGTAGAGCAACGACCCAGGCTCAAGTGTAATGTCAGGCACAGATTCGGGTAATTCAAGCGCGTATCCCTGTTGCGAATGGACAATCGGATGACACGAATAAAAATGGAGAAGACTTTTGGGATGACAATTAGGTCCCCGATGGACCGCAAGTTGTTCTACCACCACCACGGAACCCTCGGCAGGTGATAGTCGAGGAGAAAAACACTGCGCAATCTAGAGAGTCTGCACTGATTGAGAAGATCGATCAGATGGAGAAGGTCCTCAGGAAAGCCAAGGGAGTTGAGGAATACATGTTGGGTGTAGGGGGACTATGTTTGTTCCCAGATGCTAAATTATTGAAAAAATTCAAAATGCCGGACATGTAAAAGTTCAATGGATCTGGAGATCCCAGAATTCATCTTCGAATGTATGTTGGTACCCTGTCGCCGATGGGAATTGATGACCAGTTGAAGGCTCAGCTCTTTCACCGATCTCTTTCTGGGGTAGCCCAAAAATGGTTTCTTTCCCTTGATGTAGCTAAAACTAAGACTTGGGAAGATATTGCAACGGTTTTTATCAACCAGTATAGTTACAATGTCCAACTGGATGTAACTACTCGAGAGCTCGAGACGACCCGACAGGAGAACAGGGAATCCTTTGTTGACTTCCTGACTCGATGGAGGGGTAAGGCAGCCAAAATGACAAACATGCCCACTGAGAAAGAATAGGTGAGGATTGTGGTTAAGAGTTTGCAATCTCTGTTAAAGCGCTACCTCATCACGCAGTCACTTTCTACCTTTGAATAGTTGTTCGACGCTGGAGTGCAAATTGAGGACGCTATCCAATCCGGTGATATCGAGAAAATAGAATTCAGTCAGAAACCACCAAGAAAGAATTTTCCCACAACCAACCAGAATCAATCCACTACAACTAACCTCGTGTTCCGTTCGGGCAAGGTGAACTTTCTGAACCCTTCTTCTTCCACCCATTAAACAAGCAACCTTCAGCAGTCAGGCGATGGCCAGCAAACGCAACAACGGCCGTGAAGAACTTTTATCCCTCTCAACATCCCATTATCCACTGCCTGAAGCCGTCTTGTAGAAAAATGACTCATCAAGGTACTAGATCCCATGCCAGTGCCCGACCCGCTTCCCCCAAGATACAATGCCTCTCAATACTGCACCTTCCACCAAGGCCACAGGCATTTAACTAACAAATGTATAAGGCTCCGTCACGAGATTCAAAATCTCATTGACAACAAAGTGATTCCTCCTCCATCAGCTACCCCAAAGCCGAATGTCACTACTAACCCACTGCCGAATCATGCCAAGTAAGCTAGGATAAATTACATGTCTCTAGGAGAATCGCAGGACCCGAGTCAGCACATCTATTCAGCACACCTACCACGCAGTCATGTTTCAATAACTGAGGATCAGACGGCATGCTCATTTATGATGATTAGAGGCAGTCGAGACAGGATGGAAGAATGGAATGATAATGCCTGAAAATGGTATTAACCGATAATCTAAGCCTACCAACAAGAGGAGGAGCACAATGAAGAAGATGATTGGCCATTGGATTATCCGACTCGACCTTATGGGTTTGGTCATACACTTGATGGAATCACTCTTTCCTAACTTTTTGAGGAGGAAGTGTACGTCGACGAGATGCAGTCCTACTGGCTGGTAAGAATCGTGTTAAAATCAGACGTGGCAGAGTGGACTAATTTCTGGGCAGCCCAGGAGCAACAAGTGAATTTTATCGAGGAAGACATCTGGGAAGAAATTGATAATATATGGGCTATCAAAGACAATGAGAAAAGAAGGAAAAAGGCAGTCGTTAGTGACCTAAATGATTTGTGGGTATTTGAAAGCCCTCCGCACGTGGACGAAGTGAGACAGACAGATAATGTGATGCCAGGATTATGGGATCCCGAAGACGGCGTGGAACACCTAACTAGAAGTGGATGACATTTTAAACCAGCTTAGTTAGAAAGAGGACAGCAAAGTGGGAAAGGAAAAGAGACAGAACAAGAGGAGGAGGTTGATGCTGTACTGAGACAGTTGAAAAAGACGCAGGCCAACATCATTATCTGGGGCTTGTTGATGTCATCACATAAACATAGACAAGCTATTTTAAAAGTGTTGAATAAGGCCAGTGTCCCGATAGATGCAACTCCCGAGCAGCTTATTGGGCTTATTATGCCAGTTGCCGAACCAAAAGTCATTTTCTTTTTTGATAAGGATTTGTCCGCTAAAGGAAAAAGTCACAACAAGCCGCTTCAGATCACCGTCAAGTGCCTAGAAAAATGGGTCCCAGTTACCCTCATTGATAATGGGTCTGCCTTGAACGTTTGCCTATTAAGAACGGCTGTCTGCTTAGGGATGAGGTCGGACCAGTTCACTCCATGCAATCAAGGGGTGCGAGCCTACGATAATACAAGAAGGGATGTACTAGGACTGGGCTCATTCACCATTTTAGTAGGACTTCTGGAGACGTCAGTTGAGTTTCTTGTGCTAGACGTGCCGGCCTCCTTCAATCTGCTGCTGGGCAGGCCATGGATGCATGACCTAAATGTCCAGGCGGCACCGTCTACCCTTCATCAAAAACTAAAATTGATAAAAAATGGGGCAGTTATGACCATTCATGGAGAGGATAGTATTCACCCTCTGAAAAGAGGAGAGGGCACAACTCTGTTAGAAGTTCAGCATAGCGAAGATGATGTATTGCTCAGCAGTTTTTAGTTTGATGAAGTACAAGCTGTTCAAACACTGATGAATGAAGAAGAAAGGTATGTCAACCCGCTGGGTATAACAATGATGAGAAGAATGTCCTTCATCCTTGGCATGGGATTAGGGTGCAAGCAGTAGGGAATCTCGGAACCCATTTAGGTATTGTCAACTTCACACTGTTTTGGTCTTCGGTATAAACCAATGGAAGAAGATCTGAAAGGACCTAGAAAGGGACGAAAGGTCAATTATTTCAGGACGCTCAACAGATACATCGTCAAAGAGGGGGAAGATTTCCCTTATTATGGCTTTCAGGAGCCGTGGATCGACGAAGAGACCAATCAAAAGTTACCAGGGTTGGAGAATTTTTTCAGCCATCAGTTGTCTGACACAGAGGAGAAAGAGGCATTGGAAGGGAAAGAAGAAGGAAAGAAGGACCAGGAGGAAGACTGGGCCGACAAGCTCGATGGTATTGACATGGGAGTGCTGTTCAATGAGGATATGGCTTAGTTACGTATAACCGAATCGGACTGCTTCATAATGGGTTTCAACGCGCCAGCCGACTGCACCAAGCTTATCATTGATGCCGCTGTGAAAGAAATGAAGAATTAGACCATTGAGTTTTGTAATGAGCAAGTCGTCTATCCTAAGTCCAAATTTGAGTCGGAGTCGTAGTTGAGGGCACATCTGTTGGTGCTCCTCTCTTTGCTTTTACTATCGAATTTGTAATTTTCACTGTTCTTAATGAAATGAACGAAGTTTTCGGTTACTCTGCTTTGTTTGATTTATTTCATACACTTTCTGATGATTTTGAATTCAATTGGGATATCCCCGAAGAAATAAAACTTTTAATAAGAAGAGAAGAAGAAATGCGGGCCCAACCAATAATTGAAGAAACTTTGTCAAAAAATCTGGGTAATGAAACTAACTCGCAAAATGTTCAAATTGGTTTTTCGTTATCCTTAGTTGAACAAGAAGAATTAATAACTTCATTAAAAGAATTCAAAGATGTGTTTGCCTGGTCTTATGAAGATATGCCTGGAATTGACCCCGATATTGTCCAGCACCATATCCCCTTATGCCTTGATGCCAAACCGGTCAAACAAAAATTAAGACAGATTCGGCCAGAATGGGCCTTGAAGATCAAGGAAGAGGTTACCAAACAGTTCAACGCCGGGTTTCTGATGGTAACCGAATATCCAAAATGGGTAGCCAACATTGTTCCGGTACTAAAGAAAGATGGTCGTATCCAAGTCTGCGTGGATTTTTGGGACCTCAACAAGGCTCGCGCAAGCTCGATTTTCTACTGCCACACATTGATGTCTTGGTAGACAGTACAACGGGGCATGCCTTGCTGTCATTCATGGATGGTTTTTCTGGGTACAACCAAATTTTGATGAATTTCGAAGACAGAGAGAAGACGACATTCACCATGCCTTAGGGCACCTAGTGTTATCGTGTGATGCCGTTTGGTTTGAAAAATGCAGGGGCAACCTATCAAAGGGCTGCCACTACCTTATTGCATGACATGATACATAAGGAGGTCGAAGTGTACGTGGATGATATGATAGTCAAATCTAAGGATTGGGAAGGCCACAAAACAGCTCTGCAAAAATTCTTTGAAAAGATCTGAAAGTACAAGATGCGGCTCAACCCGCAGAAGTGTGCATTTGGAGTCACAGCCAAAAAAATGCTCGGATTCATGATCACTCAACGAGGTATTGAGGTTGACCCTTCGAAGATCAAAGAAATTTTGGAAATGCCTCCTCCGAAGACCGAGCAAAAAGTTAAGGGCTTTCTGGGAGAATCCAGTTTATCAGTCGGTTCATTGCAAAGTTGACAACTTTCTATGAGCCGCTCTTCCGCCTGGTGAAGAAGGAAATCAAGTTTGAATGGGATCAGAAATGACAAGATGCCTTTAATGCCATAGGACAGTACCTACAAAATCCACCTGTTCTAGCTCCCCCCGAACCTGATAGGCCACTGATTGTTTACTTGTTAGTGACTGATTCAGCTATGGGATGTATGCTGGCAAAAGTAGGAGAAACTAGAATTGAAAAGGCCGTTTACTACTTAAGCAAGAAGATGACCGAGTCAGAAATACGATATACACCATTAGAGATGACCTGTTGGGCTTTAGTTTGGGCTTCCCAAAAACTGAGGCATTACATGCTGTCTTTCATAGTGAACATCATCTCTCGGATGGACCCGTTGAAGTATCTGCTCGAAAAGCCAGTACTGACAGGTAGGCTAGCCCGATGATTGCTGTTATTATCTGAGTTTGATCTAAAGTACGTCACCCGAAAGTCAGTCAAAGGCAGGGCAGTGGCAGAATTCTTGGCCGATCAACCAATTGAAGGATGCAAAGACACGGAGTTTCAGTTTCCTGGCGAACAGCTAATGAAAGTTGGGGATGAGAAATGGACTCTATATTTTGATGGCGCATCCAATCAATATGGCTACGGAATAGGAGTCCTCCTTGTCACTCCCGACGAATGGTATGTTCCCTTATCATTAAAACTCAATTTTGAGGTCACCAACAATCAGGTTGAGTATGAAGCATGTTTAGCTGGATTGGAGGCAGTTATAGAACTAGGGGCAAAGAAACTAGAAGTCATCGGAGACTCAGCACTAGTGGTTTCACAAGCTAGAGGAGAATGGAAGGTTAGGGACGTAACATTGATTCTCTTCCATCAGGAGCTAGAGAAACTAATACCGTGCTTTGAATCGGTGGTCTTCACCCATGTACCAAGACTGCAGAATAAGTTCGCCGATGCTCTGGCCACCCTAGCATCCATGATTGACATATCGCCCGGAGCCCAAATGAGGCCCTTGATAATTGAGCAAAAGAGAAAGCCGGCTTATGAGATAACAGCCGCCATTGAAGAAAGCATTAACGGCCTTCCATGGTACTTTGACATTCAGAATTTCGTAGAGAAAAGAGAATAGCCTAAGTTTGCCAGTAAAATGGACAAAAGGGCAATACGATGACTATCTGTACAGTTTGTCATTTGTGGTGGTAGACTGTACAAAAGACGACATTCTGGGGTCAACAAGCTATGTGTAAACACTGAGGAGGGCCATGAGCTGATGAAAGAGATACACGCCGGAGTCTGTGGGCTACACATGAGTGATAACATGTTAGCCAAGAAGATCCTACGACAAGGGTATTTTTGAATGACGTTGGAGACAGATTGTATACAGTTCGTACGAATGTGCCATAAGTGCCAAATTCACGCAAATCTTATGCACATCCCCCCGTCTCAGCTGTACAACCTGACGTCCCCATGGCCATTCTCAGTATGGGGTATCGACGTGATTGGCAGGGTAACACCAAAGGCATCCAATGGAAATGAGTTTATCTTAGTGGCCAACGACTATTTCACCAAGTGGCTGGAAGCAGCCTCCTACTCGGTATTGAAAGCTGTCCATGTTGCTAAGTTCATCAAGCAAAATATCATTTATCGGTACGGAGTTCCCCATGAGGTCATCTCAAACAACGGTTCACATTTCTAAGGGGAGGTTTTGGATCTTCTCGAGAAATACCGGATAGTGGCTCACAAGTCTTCGCCATATCGACCGCAGACCAATGGGGCAGTCAAGGCAGCAAACAAGAACATTAAGAAAATCCTGCAAAAGATGATCAACTCACATAAAGATTGGCCAAAACATTTACCATTTGCACTTTGGGGATATAGGACGTCGATCAGAACTTCAACTAGGACCACACCATACTCTTTAGTGTACGGGATGGAAGCTGTTCTTCCCATTGATGTGGAAATCCCTTCACCAAGAGTAGTGGCCGAGGCCAATAACTCAGAAGCAGAATGGCAGAGGAACTGGATGGAAGAGTTGCTTTTGTTTGATGAAAGAAGACTGCAAGCCCTATTTCATGTACAAGGTTACCAAAGGAGGATAGCTTGGGCATTCAATAAAAAGGTCAAAACTCGAAATCTTAGAGAAGGAGATTTGGTTCTTAAGGAGATCAGAGTTCCTATCTTTGATCCGAGAGGCAAGTTCAAACCAAACTGGCCCGGACCGTTTCTCATCAAGACAATCATGACCGGTGGTGCAGTCATCATTATGGATCTGGATGGCAATATATTCTCCACTTCAGTTAACCTCGACCAACTCAAAAAGTACTATTCCTGAGGTAAAAAGAGAAAATAAAAGAAAATAAAAGCTGACTGAGTTGAAAATCGACAAGGCAACTCAAGCAAAAGTTAGAGTAGCCCGCAAGACCGAAAACCCGAAATGGTGAACTTGGTAAAAATTAGGGCACTACAAAAGGAGAGTGTCAATACCCGAGCGAAAATCGAGCCTGAACTACGTTAAGGCCTGATTCCATCTTTTTGGGATACGTAGGCAATTTCTTTTGAGAAGTTCGGCCATATTCTTTGTTACAAACAATCTTCGAATCTGAGTAAGACCAATGCAAATTAATTTCAAAATTTTGATAATAAAGTCATTCAAGCTTTGGATAAATTTGAACCATCCTAAACATGAAGTGGGAGTTTTTCATTACTTTAAGCAAGATCACAAAGTTTTTAAAATAAAAGGAGGGGCACGCAAGTTCCAAACTCTACAAAAAAAAAAGCTATGAAATTTTTCAAATGAAGCAGAGATTCACAAACCCTTCTCCTTCTCGCTGCATGTTTCCCCTCCTCTTTATCCTTCTCCTCCCTATCTTATGTTAGCCACGCCTTATACTCAGCAAAAAATTCAGGACACTGCAGTTCCTGCATCTCCATCTGTGAGCAAGATGGCCAAGCGTCCTGATACGATGACAAAAATGGGGCCCGCAACGTAGATGAAAATAGACGACCTTGAATGCTGGGAGATATGATCTGACTTCGCCCGAACTGCCGCATGATCCTACGAGGATAGTAGAAAGTAGTCTGACACAGACCAATCAGCAGAACGCCAAGGTGGTCCATAGTGGTCAGAGTCATGGCGGGAATCTACCACCAAGAGCACTGCCAGGTAATGTCTGGGCCGGTCATCAAAGAAAGATACTGTCGCCAAGCTGCCTCGGTATCACACACCTGATAACGGGGCGGTAAAGGAAAGCAGCGGCATTGTGCCTATCGGTAGGAGGCTTCTGAACAAGGTTCACCTTTTTCATTAGCCAGATTTGTAACAAGAGTTAGAACAGTAAGAGAAAGGCTTTACAGTATGACAGTTGACTTGATACAGAGAAAGATGTTGGGCTTACCTGAAGAAATAAGGACCTGCAAGCAAAAGTGGTGGTCTCACCACAATTAAAAGCGTCTAACCCCAGCAGTGTCTCGGCCAAAACAAGGGGCACAAAGTTCTTCTCCACCCACATCTGACTAGCAATGTCAATCAGTGCACAGCTAACTTGATCGTCAGAAGGAACAAGAAGATACCAGGCAAGAAGACAAAAGCAAAGAGCATAACGACGCCGCAGCTAAAAGTCAAGATTGCTAAGGTCGCCGGTAGGACTGAACCTTTCAATCAGCCATGGAATGTCAAGACAATCACCTGATGTCAGTAGAGAAGCTTCCCTTCTAGATAGACCACAGAGTTGCATCACCTGCTACCGAACTGAAAGAAAGGGAGTGGGAACGACAACGAAACTCTGCAGAGTCAGGTCCAAAATGGTAGCAAACTCCTCCACAGTGGGGCAGAGTTCTTCAAAACCAAACCGAAAGCTGTGAGACTGTGGATTCCACAGTTGTGCAGCAGCCATCAGTAAAGGTCTGTTAATCTTCATAGTCCTTAGTGAGAAAAGGGCATTGAGGCCGAAAGGGGTAAAGTTCAAACGTTCGATATGGGAGGATTCCTCAATCCATGAAGAAAGGGAATTGGCCATTTGAGTCCGAACAACAGCAAACGAGGTCTCCAAGACAGTATTTATAGGGCAGAAAAGGGCGGGAAACCAAAAATTCGATAAAAGGCACACTTATTGTGGCGGCCTCTACCTTGTAATTGGCGACAGCCAACTCTAAAAAGCATTGTACAATGACATCATTCCTTTAACCAGGTGACCACCATGTTGAAATGGGCGACCGCCAAGTACACATTTTGGGATAGTGGCGACCGACAAGTTATATTATGGCGACCGCCATGTTTGAACATGGCGAGTATGGGTCAGTTTGTAGTTTGTGTGATATGTATTAGTTGTGGCATCTGAACTATGCACCCATAGGAGTTTGGGCAGTAAAGTAAAAGAAAACCATACAAGCAGATGAATATAAGGCAATAAATGGCACGAAGGCTCCAAAATGCATCAAAAAGTAGTAGAATGTATCAAAGTATAACTGGGGCGCCCAGACCCAATAAAATAGTAAACTAGGGCACACAGGCCCATGGATCAAGTAAGTGTATGTCAATATGTCAAACTGGGGCACACAGGCCCGTGAGGCAGAAAAATAAAAATATGCTAAACCAAGGACCTATAAAGAGTGAATGTATCGAAGCAGAAATAACAAAAAAAAGGAGGGGAGGGGGAGCTCTCTATCTCTCATAGATGCCTCGAGCGGACTCAACGGGAAGGGCCAACCTCTTCCGAGCTGTCATCCTCGAAGAGGCTGTCAAAGTCGTCACTGTCGTCGCTGCCAGAGGAAGAAACAACTCCAGATCGGCTCCGAGCAGATGAGACAAACCCTCTAGAATGAGCCTAAGAAGATACCCGAGATCCACGGCCTCGAGCGGGAGCTGGGGCCGGAGCAGGAAGCCTAACCGGAGCCTGCGGCGGTATAATGACTGTAGCTGGAACTGGAGGCTGCCAGGAAGAGGAGTACAACTCAGAATAGAATAATAATAAAGAGTGCAGAAAAAACCAAAAAGGATATGCAAACTACTTACAATAGCCACAGGCGTGAAAGCAACACCGGCTGCTTGCATCGAGGCATCCATTTACCGGACCAGAGCTCTCAAACGAATAACCATCAGCATGGTACGGTCTAGCCAAGCCTGATCGATCTGCAACGAGGAGAGCAGTTCAAGTGAAATGAGCAAATAAAAGAATAAGTAGCTGAAGGAAAGGTAAAAGACAAACCTAGCTGATGTCAGCCCCGAACTCCGATGACGGTGGAACAGGAACCGGCAGAGGGAATGGGAAGCCATATACCACGGTCTGGACATCCCACGGGATCTCTGGACCCCTCTTCCCCCTGCACCTCCAGCAGCAGCGACATCTCCACCAGCAGCAGCTCCCCCTTCGGCACCGGCAGCTGCACCAACTCCCTCATCCTCTAGTGCTCGCCTCCTCCTGCCATTAGCCGAGCAGGGTCCTAGTGGTCCCATTAGATGAGCCCGGGCCCAGGCCGTATAATCTCCCTCTGCTACAAGCAGCTCCATAGCCGGGGTCCCAACAGTCTCCAGTAGAAGGTCGACCCGGCTCAGATCCTCAGTCTGGCGCATACAGGCCGGGGGAACCACTAGGATCCAAAAGTGATTCAGGCCGAGCAATTGGCGAACCACTCGCTCTCCCAGATAGTACTCCCGCCCAAATGGGCCCTTCAGCAAGATACGCCTCGCGGCAATGTCGCGGCTGCGCATCAGATCCGCGCTGGCCCGATCCTCTATCCCCCTCTAGACATCCCAGTGAACCTACAACAATTCAAAGTACAATAAAATGAAAAGGAATAGTAAGACATACAGTAAGATGAATAGTGTACAGTGCCCAGTGCAGTGCGGTGCAGTACAGTGAACGGAATGAAAAATAGTGCGGTGCAGCACAGTGAACAGTACAGTAAGCAGTATAATAAAGAAAGCAGTATATTGAACAGTAAATAAAGATACCTAGTCAAGGGTCAGCCGGTCTAAAGACACCCAAAATCGGTCAAGGTCCTTCCCTTTGGCCTTCTTCCCTTTTAGCCCTCGGGACCACCGGGCTGCTCGGGGAATGACCAGACGGTCTGCCGTAGAGTTCGTTGGGACATGAAGCCCGAGAAACTCATAAGTCCACAGCTGCAAAGAAAAAATCTCAGTAAGAATATATTGGATAACAGATAACAGAAATGAATGGAAGGTTGAAGAAACTAAATCATACCTCCCAGACCATCCAGTATCCCCCGATGCTGAGCTCCTAAGGGAATCGAGTGAGAGTCCTCATGAAGCTGTACAGGGTGGCTAGAGCAGCTCCTCCCCAGTCAAAAGATGCCACCCGGTCAAGACGAACCAAGGCTCCCAAATAGTGCAAATGTACGGTATTCTCCTTGTTCAAAAACAATGAGGTGCCAAACATATACATCAAGAATTCCCAGGCAACCCACTCGTAGTGGCGGGGCTCGGTGCACTGGAAGCGTCTAAAACGGTCCAAAAACTAGGTGTATCAGACCTGGTCTCTGGCCATTTGTGCTGGAATGGCCCCGAGAAAGTGCATCAATGCATCGGTAGAATCGACAATGGTCGGATCAAACGGGATGGGAGCTCCTCCAACCGGATGTCGGTAATAAGAGCGAAATCCAGAGGCGTAAGGGTGGCCTCGAAGGTGGTGAAATGGAAAGTGTTGGTGGTATCCCACCACCGCTAGGCCAGAGCTGTCAGCCACACCCGTTCATTGCTCGTCCTACCCAACAGGGGTATGAAGCGAGCAAAGCCAGAGGCTCGATGTAAGCCCGGCTAGGAGCGGGAAGGGCATCATACCATTCCAACACCTCCTCAGAAGCAGAGCCTCCGAAGCCGCAGACATAATGATCAGCCTGTAAAGAGAAGACAGATAAAGAATACATAAAGAACAGATCGAACAAGCAAAGTACAGGGAAACAACTGAGAACAAAACCTAGGTTCCTTCAGTCCTTTCAATCCTTAGAAAATCAGGCACCCTAACCCTAGGTTCGTGATTTCTGCACATCCTAGTAACCCTAAGCCCTGGTGTACCAGGCAATTCTCTATTACCCTAATGTTCTTCCTAAAAATAAAAAATATATAATAATTATTTTGTGTTATGCCCTTTTTACCCTAACCTTTTAGGATTTTTTTTTTCTAGGAATCTTTAAAAATTTTGCCCCAATCAAAAATAAAAAATAAAAAATAAAATAAAAATAAAATATAAAAAAAAATCTCCCTAAAACCTCTGAGATTTTCTAGCATTTTCTTAAGATTTTTCTCAAAATTTTAGGAATTTCCTACAATTTTCTAACATTTTCTTAAAATTTTTCTAATATTTTTCTAACCATTTTCTCAAAAAAAAATTTCAAAATTTTTAGAATTTTCTAAGTTTTCTAGCAAAATTTCTAAGATTTTCTAACAAAATTTCTCAAAATTTTCTTCAAAATTTTTAGAATTTTCTAAGTTTTTTTTAAGCAAAATTTCTATGATTTTCTAACAAAATTTTCTCAAAATTTTTAGAATTTTCTAAAATTTTTAGCAAAATTTCTAGGATTTTCTAACATTTTCTTAAAATTTTCTTCAAAATTCTTAGATTTTTCTAAACATCTTTTTAAAGTTCCTCTTTAATTGTTTTTTTTAGGATTTTTCAAAAATTTCTAAGATTTTCTAAAAATGTTTTCCAAATTCCCTAGGACTTTCTAAAAATTTTCCTAAGTTTTCTAAGATTTTTCTTAAAATCTCTCAAGTTTCTCTTAATTCTCTAAAAATGTTTCCCTAAATTTTCTAGGATTTTTGAAAAATTTCCTAAAGGTCTTTGAAATATCCCTTAAACTTCTAAGATTTTGATAAAAATAATCCCTTTAATTTTCATGCCCCGAATATAAAAACAAAATTTTTTCTTTAAACTTTTATGTTTGAAAATAAATAATAATTGCCCATTTTTGCTGTTTGCTTAGAATCCTAGTGTCCCTATTGTTTTAATCTCCATCGCATAGATACCTAAACTAAGTTTCAAATCTTAATCACCATCCACATCATCAAAATCATTCAACACATCAAAATAAATCATCAATATCATCATTATATCATCATATGGGGGATCCTAGGCATGCGTCTACGTTTGAGATATTCCATGCTCTAGTATTGAAATAGTAGGGATAGGATGCTAACCGATGGGCGTCGCCGAGACATGTGGTGGTCAGGCTATCGCAGGAGAGCGTCGGCAGCAACCGCATCATCAGGAGGCTCGTAGTATCTCATCCCACATGGAACCAAGCAGTGAGGCAATGGAGCGTAAGTGTGCGGGTCTTAGGGGGCCGGATGACCCTCTCCAGCATCGGGATCTAAAAAGTCAGCCATAGCGGCCTCTGCAGCAGCGTCAGCAGCAGCCTGAGCCTCAGCAGCGGCTCGTGCCTCCTCAGCAACACGGCGGTAGGCAACCTCTGCTTCGAGCACGAGGGCATCCATCGCAACAGTAGGCTACGTGGAAGTGCCCACACTGGTAGGAGGGACGTCCATAGAAGAGCCCTCAGTAGCAGAGGGGCCCTGTCGTGCCCCCAAATCGTCATCCTCATGGCCTTGGCTCGCCATGAAGAGGAGTGAAATCACGAACAAGAGTGTGAACATCATGTGAACCAGAGAGAAGCGAAAAGAAAACGAGAGGAGGCTTGGAAGCTAAGGGAGAGACGAGAGAGAAGCTTGAGAGCACTAGAGTTTAGAGAGAGAGTGAGGAAGGAGCGAATGAACCTGATCCGCGCGCCTCAAGGGGCCTTATGCGCGCCTGGAGTTGGCGATCGCCAACTCCAAAGTAAGCGACCGCCGGTTTCATGAAACGCCACACGGCGACCGCCAGGTTCGAAGGGTTTTTACCCGGCGACCGCCATGTCAGAAGTGTTTGGGCTTGGTGACCGCCAGGTGTCCAAAAGTCACGTCATGTCAGACTGCCATTATGAGGTTTTGGGATTTTGGAATGGGCTGTTTGGGGTTTTAATACATATTTTTGACTTATTTTGTTATTTGCATGCATTTTATTTAAAATAATAATAATTTTTTAGAAAATGTAAAATCTTTAAGTATTTCTCATTAAAACTTTTAGTGTGCATTTTCTTCTAAAAATAATTTTTAGAATTTTTCAAAAAAATAATAACAATAATAATAATAATAATTTTATAATCTCAAATGTTTCTTAAAAAATGTTTTGAGAAAAGTTTTTTCAAAAAAAATGACGTTCAACAAAATAACAAGTTCCCTTAAGAATAACTCTCGTGAGTGTTCTTTACAAAAATAATCTTATAGTCCCTGGTGTTTCTTAAAAAAAATAATAAATAAATAAATAAATACTTCAAGAAAATTTTGTGTGTTTAGAAATAATTTCAAAAATAATTATGTGTGCTTTAAACCCTTGTCTTTCTAAATTGTTTTCTCCTTCCAATAAATCTAGTTTTTAGCCATAACTTGGCGTTTAACTCGTGTCCCGTTCCGAACTTTTAGATCCTAACTCGATCTATTAAATCGTGGTCATTCTTCCCGATAAATTTAATTTTAAGCCGTAACTTGACTTTTAATTATTTTTATCTCTCGTTTCAAATTATTAGGTCTTAACTCGACCTATTAGTTTGATATTTTGCTCCTCAGTTCTCCTCGTGACCATAAACTAACTCATCGGTCCTCCTCATGACCCTAAATTGACTCGGTCCTCCTCATGACCCTAAACTAACTCATCGGTACTCCTCACGACCTTAAACTAACTCGGTCCTCCTCACGACCATAAACTGACTCGTCGGTCCTTCTCACGACCTTAAACTGACTCGGTTCTCCTCACAACCTTAAACTGACTCGTCGGTTCTTCTCAAGACCTTAAACTGACTCGTCGGTCCTCCTCACGACCTTAAACTGACTCGTCGGTCCTCCTTATGACCCTAAACTAACTCGTCGGTCCTCCTCAGGACCTTAAACTAACTCGTCAGTCCTCCTCATGGCCCCTAAACTGACTCGTCGGTCCTCCTCATGACCTTAAACTGACTCGTCAGTCCTCCTCATGACCATAAACTAACTCGCATTTCATTACACTATACTTGTTATGCATCATATTTCTTAACATTGTATCCTTGCATTTTGTCCCGTGAACTGCGTTCTGGTATGATCCCTAGCAAAAAGGGATACGTAGGCAGCTCGATGAAAATTCGAGTACGACCAACATCATATACATGCTTGTATGTTTGTGGTCTAAGATTGACGGCTCAGTCAAATGGATTTGTCTCTGGATCTTTGATATAACTTACTCCACGCGTTGTTATGCAAGTTATATCAAAGAGGTGCAACTGTAGACACCCCAATTTGACCCCGCCTAATCTTAGGTGAATCCGATGATCAGGTGGAATAGTGGTTTAGTTCGATCCTCGAAAAGTGATCCAAGCTTGGTATTCGAACCCGAAACCTTCAAACTAATGAAATTTTAACGAACCATCGAAACTTATTGCCCAAGTAAGGCGACCTCCAACTTGCATTGTGGCGACTGGCATAGAACTTTGTAGAAACCCTAGCAAAAAATGGTGACCGCCACCTTTCATCATGACGACCACCAACTCTCATCATGGCGACCGTTATAGAACTTTGTGGAAACTTCCAAAAACATGGCGACCGCCAACTTTCATTGTGGCGACCGCCAACCCTAAATGGACTGACGTGTCCCAAAACGTGGTAACATCTCATTGGTTGAAAAATTCTATAAATACCGTACCCCAGCATACGTTTTCAGTACGAATTTTGAGTGAGAGAGACTCTGCCGATACATCGAGCAATCCCGAGCCTCGACGCCGAAACCCTGTCGAATCTCCGACCGACGTTGAAGTCTTGCTTGAATCACTATTCAAGGATTGGACCATTAAAGCACATTCCCGACTTGAGGATTCCCCGCCAATCTAGGTACCTCGTTTGGATCTCCGATCTTTCAAAAACTCCATTTTCTCTCTCTTAGAGTGATCGGGTTAACATTCAATTTCAATTTGTGCATTTCTTTTGTTTACGTAATCAACTTTGTTTATTGTTTAAATTGTTTCATTTAGTTTAATCTTCTTAATTAATTGTTTTGTTTACACATCCACAGTAAGCACATTATCTTTTTTTCTTTCATTAACCATCAAAATAAATGCTAATATATTTCGGCAATTACAACTTACAATGTTGTTAATTATTATTATCAATGCACTAACATTCACGTAAATATAATTGTTAATATTATATTCATATTTTCCAATAGTTGCTTGGTTATTCTTCATTTTCTTCATTTTCTTTTCATTTTATTTTATTTTCTTCTAATGCTAGTCCAATTTTTTTTAGTATTTTTTTCTTTCTACATTTCTAGCATTTATCTTCTTGTAATAGTTAGTTCAATGTAACCTTTTAATGTTCTAGCATTTATTCTCTTTTATTCATTTTAGTTAATTTAATTTTTTTTTACTAGTACTTTATTTCATTTTCATTTCTCTTTTTGTAACATTAATGCTAATGTTCTATTTTATTTTCTTTTAGCTAAAAGTTCCTTTTCTAGCTTTTACTTTTCTTCAATTTTCTTTTCTTTTCTTTTAATGGTAGTGTAGTTCTCCTCTCTAGCATTTAGTTAATTAGCTTTAAAATTCCTTATAATGTTCTATTTTCCTTTCTAGTGATTAGTTTAATTGTTCTTTGTTAGTATTTCTTTTAATGATTGTATTTATTTTTCTTTTAAAAGCTTCATTTTCTTTTGCTTTTCCTATAACTTTATTTTTCTTTTATAACATGTACTTTATTTTTATTCTTTTATTTTGTTAAACTCAAAAAATCACAAAAATCCATTTAAACTAGATTTTATTTGTAAGGATAATTTTCTTCTCTTTCTTTTCTTTTTATTTTTTTCTATCACTTTTAAAAGATGCAAAAATGAATAGTTAGATTGTTCTTTTGTTAATAAGCATTTTTTGACATTTTTTAAGCTTCTTTTATGAACTTTCTTTTTCTAGGATTCTTTTTATGTATATTTTATTTTGCATTTTTTATTTCTTTTATTAATTTATCATGTTAACATTAATGCATGTTTTAGTTTCTTTACTTTAAAGCATGTTTAGAATAGTTTAGTTTATCTTTTGTAGCAAATCCATATTTAGGTAATTTTAATAATTTCTACAATGCTTTTACTCTTTTATTTAAATCATGATAACTGTAGACA